>JALIZH010015976.1:0-47651 GCA_030522465.1 Rhipicephalus appendiculatus | reverse complement strand
AATCTTTATGTACGCAGAGGCAGCTCTGCGCATCCCTTGCTGGTACACTGAGTAGTTGGTGAGAGTGGCCCCGTTTCCTGGCTCCTGAAGGGCCACCACAGCAGGTAACTCGGCAAAAGTTGAAAGGAAAAGGCGTAAATCGGCCTGCTTGGTGCGTGCTTTGAATCCACGGCAATTCCACTGTAAAATTTGAATAGAAGTCGAATTGGGTTGCGGATGCTTCCTATTCCTGGGGGCGCCCGCCATGGTCAAGGGTAGAGTTTATAGTTTGGAGAGGGGAGGTTTGAGAGCCAGTGGCTACAGGGAGAGAAGATTCCTCCATACTGGGGATGCTGTAGGGTACCTCTTCCTCGTCGTAAGTGGTCTGACGCCTAGACGCTTTGAGGTGCCGACTCGCGATAGTTTTCAGCGGGCTAGCGCGCTTGGTAGGGCGGGTAAGTTGAGCCAACTGAGTAGCTATGATGCTTGGGATAGATTCCGTAAGCTGACTAATTTTGTCAACTACCGAACTAAGTGTGGCATTAATTTGCGTCTCCAATGCGGATATTCGGGAGTTAGCTTGAGTTTCGAGCGCGCTCACTCTTGCCTCGAGCGCCGCGAGAGCGTCCACAGCTGGTCCTGAGGGAGTGGTGTCGCTCTCCATCGCCTCTGCTGCGGGTGGTGCAGAGGGGTGGTTGGGGGAATTTTGGCGGGCCTCCGCGATCGCTAGGCGCTTCTGAAAATTTGCAACCTGCTCGCGGAGAGCAGATATTTCTTTTGTTCGGCAGAGATTGCCGCTTGTGGGGAACGGGAAGGGAGAGTGAGGGGAGGAGCTGTCCTGCCCGCGCCGCTCACCTGCGAGTTTTGCTGGACGACGTTCACCCACGTCTTCGGGCCGCCGGGTTGGGGAGGTCCAGGCTGCTTCGCTGCACCATCACGAGGTGGTGGTGGCGGAGGTTTCCCTTGAGTCCCAGTGGGTGGGGTCACAAATTTTGCCGTTGTAGGGTCGACGACCTTGTCCTTGGGCTTGCTCGGACGACGCTTGCCACGCCTGCATCTCCTCCGCTTGGATTTAGGCCCGGGTTTTGGATGGGCGGGGCTGGAAATCACGATATTTAGCAGTACACGCACGTGCCCCCCGTGGCATGGGCTCCGCCGCAGACTGCGCACTTTGGGTTGCACTCGTGAGGGGCCCGCACCCCCTCAAGAAGCGGAGCCTGCTGTCCACACAGGCCACACCGGTCCGGCCTTTGGCCGGGGCAGGCAGTCGGGCGGTGGCCGACCACACCACAATGTCCGCAGGCCGGAATGGTTCGCTGGTAAGTCCTAACTTGCACAAGCTCCGAGTCGTAATGCACGAAACGTGGCTTCTCAGTTCCGGCGAAAGTGAGCCTTGCTTTGTTGGAGTTCCCAAATTTGCGCACTTCCACTATGGTGCCGTGGCGCCATTGAAGACTAGTACGAAGCGAGTCCGTAGTGTCAGCATTGCGGACGGTAACGACGCCGTAGCAGACATCATTTCCATCTTGGCGTAGGTGTCCCACAAGGGGGACACGCCCGCTGGGTGCCTTGAGGTCAAATTCTCCGAGAATACGGTCGGCTAGCTCGGGTTTAGCGGTATGAACGATAATCAGATTTTGTTCTCTTACCGGTATTATGGTAAGTTCTGATGCGGGTTGCGGACCTAGGAGAGCCGTGAAGGCCCGGCCGTAGCCGGTCTTGGAACGTCTCGCACAACGAGACGCGGGTACGAGGCTTGATGACGACTACGTAGTCATCTGGAGCAGGCTTGGGAATAAAAGGCGGTTTCCACTGCGTAAGTAGTCGCCCCTTGCGTCCCGCTGCATGAGACGCGGGTGGCTGCTGGTTTCCCACGCGATCGCCGGCTTCGGTAGCGACGCGGCCCTGCGCTCGGCGCAGCACCGCAGCGTTCAACGCGGCGCTGCGAAAACTTGCCGAAACTGGGTCTCCGGGCGCCGCTTGGGGAACCGTTGTCCATTGCATGCCTTCGGGGTCGTAGCCCCGGCAGGAGACTTGCGCAGCAGCCATGCTGGCGTCGGTAGCCAGAGGCAGAGGCCCCGATGCACCGGACGCTGGTGCGGCCATGAGGCCTAGCTGCGCCGTCGGCGAAGTCGGGTGGTGTGTTGCCCAAAAAAGCGGTTTAACCGGAGTCCACCGTAGACAAACTGGTGCCCAGATGTTCCCTGCAACTTTGGGTACACGTTGGTGATGAGCTTGCTGTGGTCAGGCGGAGACTTCCGACGCTCCGGCCGAAAATCGGCGGAGCCGATACGCTGCGCGTCCGTGACCATGTAACGCTCCAAGCGTCTCCCCGTCTTGAGGAGCTGTCGCCTTTCCAATTGGCTAACAAGACCTGCAGCTTCCACAGTGCTGCAAGGTACTTCTGAGATGGAATATAGTTGCTATCGCATTCATTGCTTCGCCCTTGCGGCGAAACTGTGATTTTTTTTTGGGGGGGGGGGGGGGGTTTGCCGTTCAGAGCGCTTTCGACGGCCAAAGCGATTGTTGCATACACGGTGATAAACAAGAATGAAAACATGGTTGATCCCTCCGTCAGAGGAATCGGTATACCACGAAAGTGAAACCTGTCCTTACAGAAGCAGTTGAATACTGTATATTTATATAACAGAGCTTGCACAATGTCTGTTGGTGTTTGACAGTTATCGCACCGCTTAACGTAAATGCATCCACGTTGACGCTTGGTGGTACATGTGTATCCCGACGACAAACGTCCATGATCAATGATTAAACAAACCCTTGTGAACATACATGCTTGTGGTAGCTGTACGGTGAGAGCGGAATCATAGAAAGCGGCGTGACAGCCAGAAGAGCATCACTGATTGGACGCCAAACTTGGGCTAAGGTCGATTACTCGCGGCATGTTAGAGTTATTGAACAACGCTGCCCGACCAGAGGGGAAACGCAACGCGCGTCGTGTCTTCCCCGTTGGCCGGCTGCGGTTTTTCGCGGGGCGAGCGTAAGTTCGGAACGCGGAGTTACGGCCACGCGAAGCACTCGCGCGTCCCAGAGCTATTTTTGGTATGGACGGATGCTATGAGCGAGGCCGATGCTAGGGGGTAAGGTCGCCACCTGGCAGTGTGTTAATACGTCGACAAAATTGCACTTTTCCTATTCGAAACGCGCCGAATGGGACGGACGCGTAGAAACGACGCTTTGAAAGAACTAATCATGCATTTCACGGTCACAATGCATTACTTCACTTTAGCAAGAGCACTGTGAGGGGACAGTGGTAGATATAAAATGCTTTTTTTAAAAGCCTGCAGAGTACGTGCCCGTGGCGCAGTGGATAGCGTGCCCGGCATCTGTTGTCGCTGACCAAGAGGTCGTAGGTTCGGCTCCCGTTAACGGAACTTTTTGTCTTCTGATGATGTGTATTTTTTCGACGTCATTTCCGTGACGAAAATACGTCACTCAAATCTTGGTGGACCCCGGCATAAAACACTTTCGTGTTAAAAAATGCAAGCGAGGCGCTCCGTTGGTGCCGCACATGCTCAGACATGACTTATTTGCGACTGCACATGTCGCTCGTGCCGTTCCGAGCGCGATGCTCCGTCATTCTGGACATGTTGACCGCAGTTGAACGGTGCCCTTCCCAACACAAATGTGACATTCGATTATGCGCATCAGGCTTCCATCTTGTCCTCTTTGCTTACAAAAGATCAAAAAGCACTGTGAACTAGGCGCACAGTTGGAACTTCTGTAAATGGAGCTCTCTATAAGCCAGCAAAAAAAAAAATGGTACATTCCAACGAGATGCAACGCCAAATTCAGCGACGAAAGCGTCCCTCTGGTACCATGCGCCTTTCAAGCGAATCTTGATCCAGCATTAAAGGGTGTTCGATCGCGTTATCACGCGAGATGCTTGACAATGTAGAAACATGATACAGTGCCACAGTAGGACGACAGAAGGTGTGCGAATGTCGACGACGATGTAGTCGCGTAACAACTTTTAAGAGCCGAGCTCTTTAAGCTTTCCGTTGCACCGCGCAGTGCGACCAGGGAATTATCATCGTCATGAAAAGGTACACGCTCGCTTCGTCATTTTCAACTTGTGCTTCGCTTCCAGACCACATGGCGCTGCTCTTGTATTCATTCCTTTCCTAGAAGATATTTTACAGCGAAAGCTGTTATGAGATCACAACAAGGGTCGTTTTTGCGCCGTAGTTGTCCGCCGCCGCCGCCGCCGCCACCGCCACCGGTGTCCGTAACCAATATCGCACGAAATAAGAAAAAAACTAAATAAATAAAAAACACCCATGACAGAATGGGAATCGAACCCGGGTCCTCTGTGTGGCAGCCCAGCACTCTACCACTGAGCTACACCACTGCTTGAATCTGCGGTGCAAACTAGCCCTATGCAGGCTTCATGTCGGGTAAGAAATCGCGTTAACGTGTTTTGCAAAGCGTTTTAGAACAGTAAAGTAACAAGTAGGCGTCACACAATACGTATTGCGTAACGACTGGGTCATTCATTGCTCCAACCCATTACAAAATGGCATAATTCTTCATCGTCGTCTGCCGCGGCATCAACAAAGTGCACATAATGCGTTACAAGTGTGCAGCGGGTACCGCGCTTTTCCGAAGAATGACGAATAATGGCATGGTAGAGGCTTCCCCACTACACAAAAATTATGATTATTTATGCCGTAGTGGGTACCATACAAGTGTGCTTGTAGTAGTTTCCTCAGAGTGTTTAAAAAATGCTCTAGAAATGCCGCTCTTCCAGCTTTCGCTGTGACTGTGCTGCGCGTTCCGCGCAGGCCTGGCGGTTTTTTTAGGAAAGGAAACGTAGATATTTCTCCTGGATATATTCAGCAATATCTTCTGAATACATAGTCTTCTGAACATATTTCTTGGGAATTATTTTTTCTTTTTTCTTTGTGGCTTTCATATGCATATACATTTAATACATATACGGAGCATGACGGCAACGGTGACGCTGAAGGTCACGGCAAAAACCGCCGAGAGTGCCCACATAATTACCGACGCGATAAAAAGAGCAGGTTGCCCAAATGGCGCAAGGCTGGAACCAATAGCGGAGCTAGCTTTGGACCTAGATTTTTGCTAGGAATGGAAAGTTTTTGCGAGATACGCTAAGTTTTTTGCTAGTAGTACTATGTATGGTTAGGTTTGGCTATCCTTCTCCGGTTTCAGTCGGTTCCTCATACAACACAAGTGTCACGTGGTTTTGCCGAGAACGTGTCACGTGATCAGATGTTATGTGCCCCATGGTTTCAGTCACGTGACTAGCTATTACGCAGTTCTTGACGAGAGCCTCTCACGTTACCAGTTGTTACGTGATTTTAGTATTGTGACTAGCTGTTGCGTGATGTTACATGATTTTGCTTACACGGCTAGTTACGTGATGCTACGAGATTTTAGTCACGTGACTAGGCGTTAATGATGTTTTGTGATTTCAGTCACGTGACTAGTTACGTGATGTTACGTGATTTTAGTCACCCGACTAGTTACTTGATACGTGATTTTAGTCGGCTGACCAGATGTTATGTGATTTTAGTGTTTAGTGGCTTGACTAGCTGTTCCATGCTGTTGGCGGGAAAATATCTCGTGACTAGGTGCTACGTGTTTTTTTTTGGGAGAGATGTCACGTCACTAGCTGTTACGTGATTCTGAGTCATGTGACTAGCTGTTGCGTGATGTTATGTGATCACGTGACACGTGTTATGTGACACGTGACTAGTTGTTACGTCATGCTATGTGATTTCAGTCATGTGCTTAGATGTTATGTGGTGGCACGTCATTTTGGTCCCGTGATTAGCTGCTACGTGTTTTCGGCTGTAACACGTCACGCGACTAATGTTGTGATTTTAGCCACGTCACTTGTGGTTACGGGACGTTAAGTAATTTTTGGTCATGTGACTAGATGCTTTGTGATGTTACGTGGTTTTGGTCACATGACTAGATGTTACATGGTCCTACGTGATTTTTAATCACGTGAGTAGTTGTTTCGTGATGTTTTGTCATTGCATTCACGTGTCTAGTACCGTTATGTTACGCGATTTTTAGTGACGTGACTAGTCATTACGTAGCGTTACGCGATATTTAGTCACGTGAGTAGTTGTTACCTGATGTTTCGTCATTTTAGTCACGTGACTAGTAATTACGTAGCAATACGTAATTTAGCGAGGTGACTAGATTTTACGTGTGTCACGTTTTAGTCACGTTTGTAGTTTTACGTTAAATCACGTAATTTTAGTCGTTGGACTAGTTAGGCGATGTTGCGTGATTTTAGTCACGTGACTAAGTGTTACGCGATGTTACGTACTGCAGTCACGTGACTAGTTGTTATTTGATGTTACGGAATGCTTAGACGCGTACCACATTCTACCATCATAGTTATTGCATTCCAAGGCCGGACAAAACGACGCACGTGTTGTGGGAGCGAAGCAGTAGATGAAGAGGACGAAGCGAGCGCGTGCCGGTTCATTTCTGTTCGCACTACCCGGCGCAACGCAAAGCTTTAACAGCTAGGTTGTAAAGAACACATCCTATGGAAGGCAGGCACAGCGATGAACAGCTAAGCCAAATCTTGCGGAGTTGCGAAGCCAGCAGCATGGTGACACGTACTGCTTGCTGCAGCAAGTATGGCGGCACATATGTACAGAAAATAGGTTAATTTCAACACCGCTCTCACCAGTAGACTGTGGGCTCTTGCAAAGCTTCCACCAATAGCTCACTTTACTATGACGCCAAGATCATCAGCAGATGCTTCAGTACTTGTAACCTGCAGCTTCTTAGATCACTTTGGTCATGTGGAAGCGCTATAGCTTCTAGTGCCTTACTAAATAGTCGGACTGACACATCTTTGCTACATAACATGTTACTTTACAATTCTATGGCATATCGCTTATATCCTTGCAAGGCTCACCATCACAGAAAGCCCATATAAGCGTTGTATCTGCTTAACTTGAACTGAGGAGCATTTGTTTGGCTAGTAAACAATTCATTTGACTAGCCCGCAAGCTGATTCAGCTTGCTGCAATTGCCACGTCTGTGCTATCCAAATCAGGCACAGCCGTCATTTTTATGATCTCAACATCGGTACAGGTGTTCACCAGGACACAGTGTTTAAACGGATAAGCGCGTGGCCATGCACTTTCGTGCCGTTAATTGTTTTCGTATGTACAGTGATCCAACCGCTAAACCAGATATCTTTCGTCCTGAATTCAGCAGGTTGACTTTCTAGTAACTGCATGTCATTCCTTGTAATGCTTGGCAGTGATATCTCACTTCAAATTTCGGCCCTATAGCTTCCTCAGATGCACCTGAAGCTACGTCCTTGATCTTGCGGTTACTTTTTTCTTTCATAGAACGACATCGCGCGTTTCCATTATCATTGTCTTCTTTTAAAAAATTAGCATAGCTTCCACTAAGTCACGCAAGGCTGGGTCACAGCACAGCGGGTGAGCACCAAGCTCTACCGTAACCTCTCTGCTGTAAACTCCTCTAGCGCGTATGTGCCACAGAAATTGGGAAAATCCCACTGCTAAATTCACTGACCCAGTAATATTACTAAGCAAACACACGAGTGGCAAGCACCCATTAGGGTCCGCACGCTGCAGCTTCTCTTGTTAACCAGCTGTGACGAGTGCTTGGACGGTGAGTGAGCAGGTGCCGATTTATGATGATAATTGTCTATGTACGACATGCGGCTGACCTCGACCACAACTACTCTGCTGTAAAAACGCCAGGCCCCGAGCAACACGCAGCACAGGCACAGCGTAAGCTAGAACAGCAGCCTCTCTAGAGCCTGTTGTAAACTCTCTTGAGGCAGCTACTACAAGTACACATGCAAGGTACCCGCTACGCTATAAATCACCGTAAATTCTCGAAGTAGGGAAGTGCCTACTATGTCATTGTTCATCATTGTGCGGAGAAGCGATCACGTATCTCTAAGGCATTATGCGTGCTTTCTTGATGCTTTGGCTCATGACCACAAAGAATTATGGCTGAGTCCTTTGTAATTGTTGGGAAAATTGAAACCACCCTCTCGTTAGGAAAGTCACATTGCGTGACGACTGGTGTTATTGTACTTTTATGCCAGGCTATTCTACATCTGGTAACGCTCTGTTAAAGCGAGTTACCCCCTACAGATCTGCCAGACATTATGTCTACTACGCTGGAGCGGTGGCTGATGACGAAGAAGAACTATGCTGAGCCCTTTGAAATGTGTTGGAAGATTTAAGCCAACAACTAGTTATAGAATTCGCATTCTGTGACGCGCGGTCATTATTTTACTCGCATACCCCGCTATATCAAATGCGTTAACGTGAGAGAGAGAGAGAACCTTATTGACGACCTGAGCAAACGGACCATGGAGGCCTTATGAACTTCCTGGGCAGCTAATGCAAGTACACTTGCGAAGTACCCACTACGATATAAATCATCATAATCTTTGTGAAGTAGGGAAGCATCCCATATGCCATTATTCACCATTCTGGGACAAGTGTCGTACCTGCGACACACCTATAAGACATTATTTGCACTTTGTTGATGCTGTGGCTGATGAACCTGAGGAGTTATGTGTGAGCGTTTTGTAAAGGGTTGTAAGAATTCAACGACCCACGAGTTACGCAATCCGCATGGTGTGACGCCTGGTTACACTATTAACAATTTGTGACGCGTGGTTGTTACTTTACTGTTCTACCACGCTATATTACATATTGTTACGCGCGAAGGAGACTGAGACGTTACGGCTGAAGGGGCCGTTTATTAGGTCGCGAAGGTGAGCGCAGGAGCGGCCACTCCGGTTGACTATCTCAGCCTCGTTGTCTTCCCTCTAGCTGCAGCTCGGCGCGGCCAGCACATTCACTCGTCTTCGTTGTCTTCGCAGATACGCGCAACCTTCCTCTCCTCGCAGACGAAGCCTGCCGGGCGAGTTCATTGATTCATCTTGGTGTGCACAATTTCAAGCGATGGACATGGACTGCTTGGCTTTAAGCAGTTCTACAACTTTTCGCGAGGCGAGCTACTGTGTACGTGACCTCCGTGAGTTTGTTGATGACAACAAACGGTTCATCATATGTGGCCAAGAACTTTTGGCATAACCCACGTCTCCGTACCGGAGTCCACAGCCACACTAAATCGCCGGGACGATAAGTTGCAGGACGGCGGCGGACGTTGTAGCGTGCTTTGGATTTGTCTTGCGATGCCAAAGTGCGTAAATGAGCAATACGACGCGCCTCTTCCGCAAGGCAGAGTGTTTCGGTGACAGAGGTTTTCGTACGTAGAGAAAGGCAAAACTGTGTCGAGTGTGTGCCGTGGCGGGTGTGCATACATCAAGAAGAAAGGACTATAACCAGTTGTCTCGTGCTTAGCGGTGTTGAAAGCGTACGTTATGAACGGTAGCACGTCATCCCGGTTCTTCTGGTTGGATGAGACATACATAGAGAGCATGTTGACAATTGTTCGATTGGTGCGCTCCGTGAGCCCATTCGTTTGCGGATGGTATGGCGACGAGTGACGCAGGTGGGACTCACACATTCGAAGCAGCTCCTCTACGATATCCGCCGTATATTGTCGTCCACAGTCATTGATGATCACGTGAGGTGGGCCATGTCGGAGGATAACGTGTTGCAACAGGAACACCGAGACGTCGATGGCAGTTGCGGAAGGCACGGCCGCCGCCTCGCTGTAGCGTGTGAGGTAGTCGACATATACAATTACCCAGCGATTGCCTTTTGCTGATTTTGGAAAACGGCCCACAAGGTCAATGCCCACTTGTTGGAAAGGTGTGCTTCGAGGTGGCACCGGCTGTAGGAGACACGCCGGCTTGGTCATTCAAGACTGGGCGAGGAGCTTCCCCGTTTTGTGCCGTTTGTGGTGACATCGGCGACATCGAACATTTCATTTGGCTGTGCCCGCAGTTTGACAGCGAAAGAACAGAGATGGTACGCAGCTTGCAGAAAGGTTGTCACAAGCACGGGACATTTGAAGATGTCATTCTTCCTGAAGGGCCCACGGCGACGAGGAGGAGCGTGCAACGGATCCTGATGGCTTTCCTGCGAGACACAGGGCTGAGTGACATTTGGTGACGGACCCCTATAATTCAAGAGATGCTCAGGCGGAACAATTGCCGGCCATTTAGGCCAGGCTAACCCCGCCTGTTGCAACATCACAACCACCACCACCACCACCTGTTGGAGCAGCAGATGGGCGTTTGTGGCGCTGACACTGCGTGCAGCTGGCCACATACACCTCGACAGACTGTCGCATTCCAGGCCAATAAAAAGCGTTCCTCAGTGCGGTAGAGCGTCCGCGCAGATCCTAGATGTCCGGACGTAGGATCGTCGTGCATAGCACTTAGAATCGCTGGCCGAAGGCTTTCCGGCCCCACCAGGAGGAAACGTGCGTCAGTGCTGGAAAAGTTCTTATACAAAAGTCAATCGCGTTCACAAAAACGGCCTGCTGTAGGAGCTGTGAAGAGCGATGCTCATTTAGTGTCCTTTTCGCTGTTCGTCTTTGAAAGTGCTGAGGTCTGGAAATTTCGGCGACACGGCAGCCACAAGGTGGTCGAAGCCATCGGCGTCACACTCTGCAGTGCTGAGTGGCATAAGTGAAAGGCAGTCCGCATCGGCGTGTCGTCGACCACTCTTATCCGAGACGGTGAAGCTATATTCTTGGAGCCGAAGCGCCCAGCGTGCTAGACGGCCAGAACAGTCACGAAGTTTTACAAACCAACACAATGAGTGGTGGTCGGTGACGACTGTGAAGAGGCGCCCATACAGGTAAGACCGAAACCGCTGAATCGCAAATAATACCGCGAGGCATTCTTGATCTGTAACAGTGTAATTCTGCTCTGGCCTACTCAGGGAGCGACTTGCGTATGCGATCACGTGTTCGCAGTTACCGTAGCGTTGAACTAGGACGGCGCCAATTCCTATGACGCTGGCATCTGTGTGAAGTTCTGTAGGAGCTGAAGGGTTGAAGCGTTGATGAACAGATCATGACGTCAGGAGGAACTTCGGTTGACGAAAAGAGGAGTCGCACTCCGGAGTCCACTCAAAGGGAATGTTCTTTCGTAGCAGACATGTCGGCGGATACGCGACGTCGGCAAATTTAGGTATAAAGCGACGCAAATAGGAGCAAAGCCCAAAAAAACTACGGAGCTCCTTATCAGAACCCCGGTACAGTGAACGCTTCAACCGCTGCTGTCTTCTGGGGATCTGGGCGGATGCCATCCTAGTCGACGAGGTGTCGGAGCACAAGGGTGTGGCGGTCTCCGAAGTAGCATTTTTTCGAGTTTAGAACAAGGCCAGCGTTTCTGATACAGTTCAGTATAATATCCAGACGTGAATTATGTTCGCTGAAGGTGCGGCCAAAGATGATGACGTTGTCGAGATAGCACATGCAGATGTTCCACTTCAAGCCACGAAGGATAGTGTCTATAAATCTCTAGAAAGTCGCCGGAGCGTTGCACAGCCCAAATGGCATCACGTTGAATTCAAAAAGGCCGTCAGGGGTTACAAAGGCAGTATTTTCCTTATCCTCAGGATGCATCGGAATTTGCCAGTAGCCGGATCTTAAGACTACGGAGGAAAAGTAGCAGGCCGAGTGAAGGCAGTCGATGGCATCATCAATAAATGGAAGTGGGTACATGTCCTTTTTCGTTACAGCATTCAATCGGCGATACACGACGCAAAATCTCCAACATCCATCTTTCTTTTTAACAAGAATCACTGGAGCTGCCCATGTACTCGCCGACTCTTGTATTACTTTTTTTCATCATTTCTTGCATCTGCTCGTTAATAATCTGACGCTCTGATGGTGAAACGCGGTATGGCTTTTGTCTAATCGGATTTGCCGAAACCGTGTTGATGGTATGACGTGTCCGAGAAGCAGGGATTGAGGGGACTTTGTCCTTCTGCGCAAAGCAGAATACTGTGCAAAGCAGAATACGTGCTTCGAAAGCACATCCACCAACGTTCGGCGTTCACTCGTGCTCAGCGATTACTCACCATTGACAGAAGAGCCGTTTCCGAACTGTGACTACGATGTTCTTCCGGCACATCTGTCAGCTCCGTCACCGATAAGGCTAACTTCAGACTATGTAATAGCATCACCGGCTCCGTCGAACAATTGACAGTCCATAAGCCAGCGCGTCCGCCTTTGATTGACAACACACAATGTGGAACCAGCACATTCTTCTTCATAGAGCTGATGTGCATTGGTTCAAGGTCGGCATCAAAGTTGGTGAAATGGCTGCCGCAGAAAACAACAGGAACACGAACGGTTGATGATGGAGGTATGATAGTGTCGCCCCAGACGCGCAATGCCGTCTCGCCATCCACAGGGTTTTCCAGGAGTGCTGACGGTACGTGTCCACTTAAAAATATCGTCCCTGTGCGGCAGTCGACAGTGGCACCACACCCCCGCAAGAAGTCCATACCCAAAATAGCATCATGTGTCGCCCGAAGAATAATCACGAACTCCGTCGTAATAACGTGGCCTCCCAGAAACACGTCAGCACTACACACACCAGCAGGCTGTAGCCGCTCACCATTCACTCCGCAAAACTTCGAATCTTCATCCCACTTAAATACAACCTTTCGTCCCAACGTATTTTTAAAACGAGAACTCATGACCGAAATTGTTGCCCCCGTGTCCACCGAAGCCATCACAGGCACATCATCAACAAAACACGCACTTTTTTCTTGAGCATTAACACAGGAGGTATTTCTCGCATTAGCACATCTCCGGCGACCTCACCTCCATCGGCAGCGCTTGCTAGTTTTCCAGTGGCAAAGGAGACGTGGTGCGACGCAGCGGTGAGGGTGAACGGGGAGCACGATGACGTGGTGGAGGCGTCAAACTCCTGTCAGATGTCGGAGAGCGGTTCCGGAAGCTGCGTGTCCAATAATCGTCACCAGGCGGAAGGTGTGTTGCTCGCGGGACGTCGTGTGGTCATTCCGAAGGTCGTGTAAATAGCGGTGGTTGGCCATACCGTAGGGTAACGCGACGGTTGCAAAACCGCGAGATATGTCCTGGGACACCGCAGGAGTAGCAGACTGGGAGAGGCCGAAACCTTGATTGTTCTTCGATGAACCGAGCATCATCTTCTCTGGTGTAGTGGGTCGGTTTGTCTCGTATATCATAGCGATAGATGAGGCGTTGCGAAGAAGGCGGATGCTGAGTTGGCACTTCAGTGGATGCGAGCGCGCCGGTCATATCTGGGAACTGGAAAGCGTGATGTGCTCCTTGACTGTGGGGCTGCGTTGTACTCCACAGCCGCTGCACTAACCATCGGTTGCCAAGGGGCCGGAAAGGGCGGCGCAGTCGCAGCCTCCCGTGGCACACAGACCGAATGGTGGTCGACTGTTGAACTTGACAGCTCTTTATAGCGGGGAAAGTTCTTCGCGGACAATCTGTCGGATCGTCGAAGACAAGTCTGGCCAGGAGCTCGCGTCGACGCTGGCAACCGTCGTAACGTTTGTCAGCCGGCAAACATTGGAGCAATCCTGCCCATTTTGAGCTCTTCGAAAGTTCGGCAATACCGAATGACGTCCGTCACAGAGCTCGGGTTTTCTTTTCCGATGAGGAAATTGTAGACATCCTCGGCTATGGCTTTCAGCAAATGTCCGACTTTGTCTTCCTCTGACACTTGAGCATTGACCACCTTGCACAGCTTCTGCACATCTTCAATATACGTGGTGAATGTCTCACCTGGCAGCTGCGCGCGTTGCGACAGTGTCTGCTCCGCACGCTTCCCTTTGACGCCTGAATTGCCGAAACACGCCTTTAGTTATTCAACAAAACGGTCCCACGTCGTCAGAGTGTCCTCGTGGTTCTCGTGCCACACGAGCGCAGTATCGGAAAGGCAGAAGACCACATTGGTGAGCTTAGCGGCGGCATCGCAGCCGTTGGACTTGCTCACTCGCTTGTACTGAACGAGCCACGCGTCAACATCTTCTCCCGATTTCTCTCCGAAGGGCGGTGGAACTCGATAGTACTGGAGTTGACTGCTAGGTGCAGCCTTGTGGGCGTCTCCTTCTTCGCGCATGTCGGAAACGGTCACGGCAGATGGTGGAAGACCGGCAAGTCGACGGCTTCGACGAAGCTGTTGCAGTGGTGGTTCCGTCGTTGCAAGCGCGTACCCAGCACCTCCACCACTCAGTTACGCGCGAAGGATACTAATACGTTACGGCTGAATGGGCCGTTTATTAGGTCGCGAAGGTGAGCGCAGGAGCGGCCAACAGGTTGACTATCTCAGCGTCGTCGTATTCACTCTACCTGCAGCTCGGGGCGGCCAGCACGTTCACTCGTTTTTAGATGTGAAGCATCTTATGGCGAAGTTCAATCCGGTGGTGGTGGTGGTGGTGTGCGGCGTGACCACTCTTACTGCGCATGCGCAAACCCTTTCAAAAAAAAAAATAAAAACCCTCCTCTCCCCCTCTCTCTCTGCTCTAGGCATCCCTCCCCGCGGCGACCACACCCTCACTGCGCATGCGCGTCTCCTCCCTCTCTACCCTCCTCCCTCTCTACCCTCCGCCCTCTCTCCTCTAGGCATCCCCCCGTGGCGTCCACACCCCTCACTGCGCATGCGCGTTCCCCTCTCTCTCTCCTCTCCTACGCTCCCCCTCTCTCGCCTCGCGACGCCGACGCAGGCAGCGTCTGCTAGCGAGTTTCTTGGTTCAACAAAATTTCCCCATCTCCCGCTAAAGGGAACCACGTGTGGATGCGAAGCAGCGGGGAGATAATTAGCTTGAGCGGGAGGAACGTCGCCGCTCTCATTTCACGGCAGCGGTCCGGGCGCTCATCGCGGCGCTGCACAGGAGAGAGAATGAGGCGCGCGCGCTCCGTCATTTTCATACCGTGGAACTACCGTGGCGCCCCCAGCGGAGTATGCAGCTGTCACACCACCCGTCGTGCGCGCCGCCCCATAGATGATTCGTAGAGGAAAGGACGGGGGGGGGACCGTAGGAGAGGTGAGAGAGGGGGGAAGGGACGTGCATGCGCTGTGGGGGATGTGGGACGCCGGAGCCACTCCGTAGAGTAGAGGATTCCTAGAGGAGAGAGGGGGAGAGGACGAGCATGCGCTGTGGGAATTGGGCGCCGCTCCGTAGAGTAGATGATTCCTAGAGTAGAGAAAGGGGTTGAGCGTAGGAGAGGATAGGGGACGCGCATACGCTGTGGGGGGGTGTGGGACGCGGGGGCCGCTCCGTGGAGTAGAGGATTCCTAGAGGAGAGAAAGGGGGTGAGCGTAGGAGAGAGAGGGGGAGGAGACGCGCATGCGCTATGGTGGTGTGGGACGCGGGAAGGACTACGCCCCCTCCAAACACATGCAAACAAGATCAACGAATGGGGTCAACCTGGGCGAAAGACACCACCTGCCTAGCCATTGCTAAGCAGCCTCTCTGTGCTCTCGGCCATGACTCAAGGAATGGGGTCAACCTGGGCGACAGACACCACCTGCCTAGCCATTGCTAAGCAACCTCTCTGTGCTCTCGGCCATGACTCTGATGATTGTGGTAGGGTTGAGGGCCTTCATATTACTGCAGTGTTCTGGTTCGCATAATGGGTGCTAACCTACTTCATGAAAGTGGCCGGACGCGAGACGCGGGACGGCGGACGCGGGACGCGGGAGGGACGGACATAGCCCCGAGCATAAGATGCTTCGCATCTAAAAACCGGCTGCTCGCGCTGCACAACCGTTCACTGGTCACCCCGTATATATGGCACTGGATCTTGACCTGCAAGGTAGTGCCGGTGGGAGATTTCTCCTGTGCGTTGTTGAACAATAAAAATTCGCAGCGTGCGCGTTAACTAAAAGCGGACTGCGGGTCTCTGTGTCCAGTCGGAGTTTTGTGTCTCTTATTGCCCATTAGCAGCGATTGGCATGTTCCAGTAGGAAACACCGGTCCATCACTGCGTGCTTTGCGCCTCCCCAGGTTTCTCTCCTGCGCAACGCTGCGATGAGCGCCAGCGTCAACGCCGCCACCAGTGTAAGCGTTAGCGCCCGCTACTTCGCATCTACACATGGTTCCCTTTAGCGGGAGTTGGTGTAAGTTTTCGTTGCCTTCGCAGGTACGCGCAACAACATGTTAACGTCGTTCCTTCCCGACACAAAGCATGTATAGGGTCTTTTTTGCGAAGACGTTTCAAACACCAGCATGAATGTGTGGTATAATAACTTGGATGACACGGAGAGGGCCTGGGTTCAAACCCCGTTCCATCCTGTATAATTTCTCGCGATAGCGGTAACGTAAAGCGGCGGTGGTGGCAGACAACTACGGCGCCAAAAACGGCCATTGTTGTCAATCTCATAACAGCTCTTGCTGTACATGTAACTGCAATAAGGCTGCAGTGGGCGTAGCCATGGCCTCCGAGATTGCGCGCTGGCTGGTTCTTCTCCGGCCGTCCATCACATGGAGGAAGTGTACTTTCAGAGATGGGCGTGGCCCGCTCCCCCTCCGCACCACGGCGCCCACAGCCAATCGAGGGTCGGAAAGACTGCCGTAATGTTGGCGCGGCTGGCACGGAACAGAAATGTTGGCACGGGGGCTGGCACGGAACAGAAAGCCATACAAATGAGCATGCAGGGAAGGTGTGAGCAGGCTTGTCCTGATCAAGCGGTTCTTTTTGGAGACCAAGCTTGTGCGATGGATGTAAATCAACGTGCTACTTGGCGGCACTATTTGCCACTCTGAACAAGTTCGCAGGCTGGGCGGTATTCGGAAGCATCCGGGCGGTATGTAGGTACCCTTTCAAGCGTCGAAAAGGGCTCACGTCCATACAGTAGAAAGAAAGGTGCGAATATTCGAGTTTCGAATTCGAATCGAATAATACCTGATTGAATAATTCGATTCGACTTTCGAATAGCCAGTATTCGAAGTTTCTAATAATTCGACTGGACAAATATCTAAAGCGCGACAAAGGCCAATGGTGCAACTTGGTTAGGGTGGGGTGGCTAAAGCTAACGCTAACGTCGTTACAGAAGGCCTTCCGTTAAAACTTTCACCGATATAGCGGTTCAAAAGCCGAGCGCATCTTTATTTTTTAATGGTGATTATGTCATTTCTGCACTTCATGGCTTCAGTAGAAAGGGCCAGAGAACAGTCTAGGAGATTGTCGAACTGCTAGCACCAAAAAATTACCATCACTGAGCTCAGACCTAATACCAAGAGGTTCAAAAATACTTCAATAAGCTCCTGGCCCCAAGAAGGGATGATCCTTTGTATTAGTGAAAAATGCATACAGCTGCACTCTATCAAGGTATCGCCAAATTGCTTTGCGATACCTTCCCATCCCTGCTATTGAGGCGGCCAGTGAGCGCATGTTTTCAGCTGCAGGAAACACCGTAACATCAAAGCGAGAAAGTTTGAAGCAAGGTCATGTGTAACAGCTTGTCTTTCTGCAGGACAATTTGTAGTCTTTCGGTAACAGTCGCTCGCCGCGTTATGTGCTCGAGGATATGACCGCATTCTAAATCTTTGTTCTGTCTTTCAATTTTCAACGAAATGTTTGGTGATTCGATATTCTATACGATATTTGACTTTCTTGGCCGATATTCGGCACTATTTAATTCAAATAAGATTCGGGATGAAATTTCACTATTTGCACACCCTTAAAGAAAGGTGAAAACCCAGTAGCAGCTTGTGTGGCCGTTTTACACGCATAGGTCACGAAAGGGCACACCAAGTCTCAATTAGAATGGTCGGGAGATAATTACATGAGTATATCGCCGAGTGGGCGGTTAAAGCGCTCGGTCAAACCGTTCGTCTGCGGGTGATAGCTCGTAGAGCAATGAATAATATTGCACTCACTGAGAACCTCCTGGATGACTTGCGAAAGAAACACACAGCCTCGATCGCTAAGCAGCTCACGTGGTGCGCCATGGCGAAGGACAAAGCTGCGCAAGATGAACACACAGCCTCGATCGCTAAGCAGCTCACGTGGTGCGCCATGGCGAAGGACAAAGCTGCGCAAGATGAACAAGGCGACATCACGAGCTGCAGCGGCTGGCAAAGCGGCGGTTTCGCCGTAACGGATGAGATGGTCACCGGCCACAATAATCCAGCGATTTCCAGCAGGAGTACAAAGTAGGGAGGAGGCCGTAGAGGTCGATGCCGATTCTATCAAACGACCGAGCTGGACACCGCAAAGGTTGTAATTTGCCAGACGCATGACAAGTTGTTTTCCGTCGCTGACACTCAGTGCACGAACGTATGTACTTGCGAACGAATGCGTACATTCCACGCCAGAAGAATCGCTGGCGAAGTCTGTCCTATGTTTTCAAAATGCCATCATGGCCGTTTTGCGGGTCTGCGTGGAAGTACGTGCACAGGTCGGAGTGCAAATTACTCACCATCTGGCTGATAGTTGCGGCGGTACAACATGGCGTCCGGTATCGCATAATGGGGGACTTATCGGGGTATTGCACGAGGTGGCCGCTGGCATGGTGTCGCCGAAGAGGAGGGTAGAACGTCGATGAGCGAGGCTCTCCAAGGGTCTTCGCGCTTTCCGAAGGCATGTCAGCGATATCGATGCTGACGATGGTAGCTTCGGCAAGGGAAACAGGTGCAACGGCTGACAGAAGGGGTGAACGAGAAAGTGCGTCTGCGTCGGTATGCTTGCGCCCTGAGCGGTAAGTGACGCGAATATCGAATTCCTGTAAACGTAGCGCCCAACCTCCAAGCCGGCTCGAAGGATCCTTCACTGAAGCGATCCAACAAAGAGAATGATGATCGGTAACTATAGCAAATAAGTGGTCGTACACGTAAGGACGAAATTTTTGTGATGCCCAAACAATGGCCAAACATTCCTTTATGGTAACCGAATATTTGCCCTCTGTCTTGGTCATGGCGCGACTACCATACGGAACGACATACTCGGAGAGGCCAATCATACGTTGCGCAAGGACAACGCCAAGTCCTATGTCACTGGCATCCGTGTGCACCTCGGTTGGAGCAGTAGGGTCGAAGTGGCGTAAAATAGGTGGTAAAGTCAGAAGATTGCATATGTTGCGAAAACATCATCGCATGCTGGCGACCAATCAGAGAAGTGTCCATCACCGGTGAGCAGCTTTGTCAGTGGTGCGACTACAGAAGCGAAGTTCTTCACAAAGCGGTGAAAGTATGACCACAGACCAACGAAGCTGCGAAGCGTTCTCAGGGTCGTAGGCTTTGGGAACTCAGCGACAGCGAGAAGCTTCTCTGGATCTGGGAGGACGCCCTCCTTTGAGACAACGTGGCCAAGTATTGTGAGGTTCCGAGCTCCAAAGCGACACTTCTTGATGTTTAGCTGAAGGCCTGCGCACGTGAGGCATCTCAATACTTCGTTGAGACGACGGAGGTGACTGTCGGAATCAGGGGAGAAAACAACGACGTCATCCAAGTAACATTGACATGTCTTTCATTTTAACCCACGCAAAACGCTATCCATCATCCTTTCGAATGTTGCAAGCGCATTACAAAGGCCGAAGGGCATAACATTAAATTCGTATAGACCATCGGGTGTCACGAAAGCCGTTTTCGGGCGATCTGATGGTGCCATGGGGGACCTGCCAATAGCCGGACCGTAGGTCTAGTGATGAGAAGAATTCGGCGACTTGCAAGCAGTCCAGGGCATCATCGATGCGTGGCTAAGGGCAGACATCTCTACGCGTAACTTTGTGTAAACGGCAGTAGTTGACACAAAAGCGAATCGAGCTGTCTTTTTCTCCACAAGCACAGGAGGTGAAGACCAGATCCTGCTGCACGGCCGAACGACGCCACGTTGAAGCATTTCGTCTACTTGGTCGGTGATCACACGACGCTCAGCGGGAGACAGGCGGTAGGGGCGCTGTCACAGAGGCGCTTGTGAGCCGGTGTTAATGTGACGGCTAACGGTGTGGGTTCATCCTAACGACGTCTGCTGGCAATCAAACGAGCCGCGAAACTGGTGAAGAAGTGCTAGGATCTTCTCGCGGTGTGCCTCTTCAAGTTCGCCATCAATTGAGGTGCCAAACGCATTCATGTTTGGGCGATCAGGCGTATTGGCAGATGGCGTCAGTGCACTAAGGTGCGATCCACTCGCGCCGTCAAGGCCGAAGATGGCGGAAACATCTAAGTCTTGGAACGTTCCAATGCACTCTCCGCGGAGCACAGTTGTGGGAGAAGGCAAGGGATTCGTGACGTACAGATAAACAAATTCGTAGCGCCGGCCGTAGTGTCTAGAATAGCGAACGGCAACGTGAGGCTCTGGCGACGTTGGAAGGTTTGGGACAATGTAAACAAAACTGCAGACTCGGACACATTGGCACAGGACACGGGAACAAAAACTACGCTACTCGGTGGTATGTCAATGCCGTCGGCGACAAACAGCTTGTTCGACGCAGCTTCAGGCGACGAGGAACACAACGCAGAGAAGGCAACTTCCGCACGAGCACAGTCGATAACCGCCTCATTACGAGACAGAAAATCCTAGCCGAGGAACACATCATGAGAACCCGCAGGTAGCACAAGAAATTCAACAGCATACAAAACACCTTGGATTACAACGCGAGCGCTGTGGAGGCAGCTGATGGCCGAATGTGCTGAGCGCTGGCAGTACGGCGGGACAATCCCTTTGATGTCGTGGTAACCTTCCGAAGCAGGCGACAAAGTTTTAAATCAATCACTGAAACGGCAGCAGCAGTGTCCACAAGCGCAAGGGTGCGATATCCATCCACAAAAACGTCGATGAGGTTTGCCGGAGAAATGCGAGGACTTGATTCTTTCGACGACGACGCAGTTCGTGCCTCGGGAACTGCGGCATCTAGTTTTCTTCCTCTGAAGGGTAGGGTCGACGGTGCACGGGTGAAGGTTAGCGACGTCGGGGAGGTGGAGATCGGTGGTTAACTGAGGGCAGGCGGTCGGGTGAAGATCCTTCTTGCCGTGCTGTGCCGCTAAAGCGTCGAGTGTCATGCGGCGATCTTTGCATGGTATCCGTGTGGACGGGAGGGCGGCAGCGGCAGAAACGTACCACATGTCCTGCATAACCAGAAGAATAAAAGATAGGGCGCTTGTCTGCGGTGCGTCACGGATTCGGAAACGTAGCGACTGGTCGGCCGAACGGAACCGGTGATGACCGAACAGGCACCGGCGAGGGAGCATGAGTTAGCTGACGAGGCGCTCTGGCTGCGACGACCTGCGCGTGCGTCAAGGGCGCAGCTTCCAGAGGTGGTGAACGAATGAACTGTAAAGCGTCAGTTACCTCTTCTTTGATAACGTCTTGTGGCCGGGGTGAGATGATGCGTCTGTGCTGGTTCGGGCGTGCTTGATAAAATGGAGAGCTGCAGAGCGGCCTATTCATGCACGAACTGCCTTTTGTGAGGCAACATGTCATTCTGGTCTCCGATAGTCAAGGCCGCGATCGATTCACGCTGTTCCAGAGAGCGTCGTGTTTGGGCGCGTTGCTTGCGCAGTTCGTCAAAACTCTGGCACAAGCTGAGCAGTTCGGCTACCGTTTGCGGGTCCTTGGCTAACAAAAATGCCTCATCGGCTATTCCCTCTAGTATCTGTTTGATCTTGTCTGCTTCCAGAATCGATGCGTTCACACGCTTGCACAAGTCACAACAACAAAGTCTTCAATGTAACTGGTGAAGGTCTCTCTTGGCTGTTGAACACGCTCACGAAGTCTTTGTTCTGCGTGGAGCTCTTGTACAGCGGGGCGGTCGAATACTTCTGAAACGGCCTTCTTCAACGAAGCTCAGCTGGTAATATCGGCTTCGTGATTGCGCAACCAGAGAGCGACGCCGGCCAAGTAAAAGCTTAGGTAGGTCAGCTTTGCCGCATCGTCCCAACTTTCTTCGCTGCGCTCACCTTGTGGTAAATAGCCAGCCACTTCTCGAAGTCTTGGTTGTCAGTGCCGCTGAAGATCGGTGGGTGACGCAGTGGCAACACTCCTGGACATGCAGTGGCGGCAATATGGGGGCTACCTTGGGTGGAGCGTTCTTCCGGCATTGCTGGCACTGGAGGTAAGGTACGACTTCGTAGATCCAGGTTCGAAGACAACCCAGCACGTCCACCAAATTATAAGGGGGGTTTATTGACAAAAACCAACTGCCTGATTTCAGGGGCGTCAGTCACTGTCACGCGTGCTTTCGGCTCTTCGTCTTATATCTTCTACCTGCTCCGACTCGATACTGTCTCTCTTCCCCTCTACACGCCTCCTATATTAGAGCACTTAGTTGTGCGATGCCTCTGCAAGAGATCCTCATGTTCTGGAAACACACTATACTTCGAAGTTTGTGGGCTGTATAGTATGGGGGCGCTGGCGAAGGAGAAGAAAAAAACACGGCTGATCCCTCTGTCACAGGAATCGGTATAACACGAAAGTGAAACGTGCCTTCACAGAATTAGCTGAACGTTTATTGTGCATTGTTTCGCCACAAGGGCGAAGAAATGTATGCTACAGCAACAAATTGTAATGCCACGCGAAGGACGGCAAGCAGCTCCAAACATGCAACGCTCTGTTCAATAAGAAATGGCGCAAGGAAAGAACATAAACAGGATGAGCGCAAACTAACAATTGTCACAGCTCGACACTTAAAGCGCGCTGCTCAAACACAAAGGAGGACGCACGAAACGAACGCACAAGTATACACAGGACGAGCACGAACTAAAAACTATCACAGTTGTAACTTCTTTATGTGTGAGCGGCGCAAAAGCGGCCACTGCAGCGAGCGGAGTGACTTTCGTGCGCCCGTCGCAAGATAAGTGCGCGCGCATCGCAACGCGCGGGGCGACGATCTTTAAAGCGCGCCCTTCGAGCCCGTTGCGCCATCTCGCTACTGATGACGAAAACACGCTGAAACCAACGAGCTCCGAGTACCGCCAAGGGCAGACGGTGTATATAGATAGCTCACCGTTGGAGCCATAGAGAACGTGCCCTTTGTGGCCGAATCGTTTGCGGCGCGCGTTCAGGAGGGAGAGGGCGTAGGTTCGACTTCCAACTGCGGATTTTTTTCTTCTAGTTTTTTGCTTTGCCATCTGTTAGCGTATATTTTACAACGTCATATCCGAGGCGGAAATACGTCAGTGGAGCCGTGGTGAACCCCCTGCATAAAACACTTTTGTGTTAAAAGAGGACGATTATTGGGCTGGGCGCGACAAGTAAGGTGGATACAGTCGACAAGTATGGTGGACACAGTCGTCCGGAGTATGCGGAAGGGATCCTAAGATAAACATGTTGGAATATGTAGACAGCAGTAATACTTCACACGCATCCTAGAGCGCAAGAACGCGGAGAAACCGAACACTGTGAGACTTGCTTGTCAGGATTGCATCGCACGCGCCGTAGATATACTATCCTGAACTCCCTTAATCGACAGATGTCATACAGTATGAAAAACAAGCATCTGCTAAACTGAATGTACCGGGAGAGTTAATGTAGCTGCCGCCGCTCACTTCGCGACGCATGTAAGGCAGAGACGAACTCCGAGACCAATCTTTGCTGTTAACACCGCGCGAGGGCAGGGGCCAGCCGCCGCCGCCGCTGCTGCGGTCACTGCTGCGGATCGGCTGCGTCGGCGTCGCTGCCGCTGGGAGGCGGCACTCACCAGCGACAAGCTGGCTGACCAGCGTCGGGACGTCCGGCAAGCCGAAGATGCCACCCGGGTCCAAGGACTTCGAGCCGTCACCTGAGGCACTGCCATCATCATGGACTGAGGGTGGGACGGGACAGGAGTTAATCCCCTCTTCCTCCCGCCTCGCCCGAAGGAAACTGCCGGACTTCAAATAAAGTTTGTTCATTCATTAAACTAAATTGTACCTAACCTAACTAAAATTCAAAAGAATTTCTGATAGTCCAGGTCCCATCAACGTTCTGGAAGACCGGCGATACAGAGAAACTGAACTTTTCGAAGCTCCGCTGTGTATTCACGGATGCAACACCAGTAATAATCGTGTTACAAACAGCATAAAAACAGATTTACATGTAGCAAGGCGTGTGCACAACAGCGACGCCAAAGTTCGCTTTCCTTCTTCAAGAACGCTAGCGACGCATCCACGCAAGGCACTCGGCAAGCTCTCTCCTCGCGACGCCGCCGACGCACCCGGGTCTAGCACGAAAGCTGCGCTCGCACAGTAAACAGTGCTTCGCACTCGTCCACAACGTTTCGCCAGTTTCTCTTTCCAACTAACTCCTGTCGCACTGCAGAAGCAAGGGACAGGGGGGAGGCTGGAGGTGGTTGCCATACTCTAGACTGAACGTCACCGGCGCTGCGACGGCTCCGGACAGGTTACAGGCGCGTTTTATTCATGTATGGTCGCCCATTTGCATTGTGCGTTTTACGGTATTTAGAAGATACGCTGGGCGTTGTAAAAACGAACATCAAAATGTTTAGCTTTTTCTGAAAGAATGCAACACCAATTCAAAGTTTGGTGTACCTGATATAAAACACTGGGGGTTACATAGCAGCATAGGTCGGTGAACTCACTCATGAGTCGACTCACTCGGACTCACTCAGACTCATATCAAGCCGTGAGTCTAAGTCTGAGTGAGTCCGGGTGAGTAATATTCCGGTGAGTCTGAGCCCCACTGGGTCCGGCTGAAGAAAATTTTCGTGAGTGTGAGTCCGAGTGAGTCCGGCTCAGGAAAATTTTGATGAGTCTGTAGAGCAAGGTTGAACGAGACGGACTCGTCTTTTCAGCAGCAATGTCTAGTTTATTGTGTCAACCTGAAAGTGGAAGAAAGAAAAGGGAGCTCGCGGTCCGGCCCCAACCCGAGACGCCCCGCAGGGTTTTATGACCGCGGGGGTGCGCGGCGGCGGCCACAGCGCGAATTCCGGGTTGAGAAAGGCTGTGATAGGCGTCGAATATTTTCTTCCGGAAAGGGCTGGTTAGGAATGGTCTGGGTATGCCTGTGAAGGTGTCACAAATAATTGGCACATCTTCAAATGTGACTGGTTCGAGCTGAAGTGATGTGGACGCTTCGTGTAGGTGTTGAAGCTCAGTGTCTTTTGATTGGGCTGCAGCCAGATCCTGGAGGTTGAATGGAAATTATGTTGAGGTAGAGGTTTTGGTGCGACTGCGCGTGATGGCATCCACGCGACTGAGCGCGTCAGCGGGAGCGTTGTCAACACCGCTGATGTGGCGTATGTCAGTTGAGAACTCCGAGATGAAGGCCAGCTGGCCTTCGAGCCAGCTGGCCAGCTGGCCAGCGAGCAACTCACGGCCGAAAACACTGTAGTTTCTTTCGGCAGAGGTCATACGCTTGGAGAAAAAGGCAAGGGGCTGCCACTGATCGTTCCCTTTTTGCAGGAGTACGGCCCCAAGCGCAGAACAGGATGCATCAGTCATGAGTGCCAAAGGGTTACTGGGATTGTGGTGCGACAGCAGTGTGGCTTCAGCCAAAGCGTGCTTGATGGAGTTGAAAGCTTCTTCCGCCGCGGTGTTCTATGGTAGTGCAGTTTCCGTGTGTTTGCCACAAAGCAAATGGCCGAGGCGTTCCAACAGCGCAGCGCAGTTTCTAATAAATCGGCGGTGGCGGTAGAAGTTTACGAGCCCTAGAAACTGGCGCAGCTTGGTTATTGATGTAGGCTTGGGAAACTCGACGATGGCTTGCACATTGTCAGGAAGGGGGCTAATTCCACTGTTGTCCAAGCGATGACCCGGGAAATCAAGAGACGATGCTGCGAACTCACTTTTGGCAGTGTTCACAACGATTCCGTTTGCTGACAAGCGCTCGAAAAGTTGACGGAGATGTTGCAAGTGCTCTTCGTGGGATGAGCTTGCCACCAGTATGTCGTCGACGTAGGCAAACACAAACGGCAGACCACGTACAACCGTGTCAATGAACCGCTGGGATGTCTGTGCAGCATTTCGAAGGCCGAATGGCATTCTCAAGAACTCAAAGAGGCCAAATGGGGTGGTAATCGCTGTCTTTGAAATATTGCCACGCGCTATTCTTATTTTCACTTTTGTTGTATTCGGTTTTCGCCCACAAAGACCGTCAGCAAAGCTCAGCTCAAACCGCGCCTTATTGTTCTAGAACCTTCGCGATTATTGTAGATCGTTTTGTTAAGATTCCGCGCAACACGCGACCACTCGAGATCATTCCTGAGCTTGCGTGATGACCAGTGATAAGGCTAGAATGTTCGACGCGTGATGCATAAAAGCCCGGCGGGCTCCAACGATGTTCAGTTCATCGACGGCCGACGCTCTGTTCGCCGCTATCAGTGCCAGCGTGTATAGCTGTAATCTTACTTTCCTTTTACCGGCCACAAGTTCGGCCTAATAAAGAGTTTCATCTTGGACTACTGCCTGCTGCCTTCGTCGACGTCACGACCACGTGACATCTGGTGGAGGTGCTGCTCCTTTAATGTACCGCACGCCCCCCGTCAAGCCGTGAACCCAGCCCAAGTCGCCAAGAAGAAACCGACACCACCCAGGAGAGTCGAGCTAGCCGGAGACTACAAGGATTGGCACCACAATACGGACTCCTACCGGACAAGCGAAAAGGCACGGCGACGAAGACGACAGGCACGATGACGGCCGCTGCGTCCCCTGCAACGATCGTGATCCAGCCACCGAGAGAGCCACCGACTTTCCATGGATCGCCAAGCGAGGACCCCGAAACCTGGCTGGAGACGTATGAACGAGTCGCGGCTTTCAACAACTGGGACTCCGACGAAAAACTGCGCCGCGCCTACTCCTACGCAGAAGACGCCGCGAGGACGTGGTTCGAGAACCGTGAATCCACGTTACAAACATGGGATCTCTTTCGGACGACGTTCCTAAGCACGTTCACCAGCGTGGTCCGCAAGGAACGAGCCGCAGCTATGCTGGAGACCCGTGTGCAGCTGCCCAATGAAAGCATCGCTATCTACACGGAGGAGATGAATCGACTGTTCCGGCACGCCGACCCCGCCATGGCTGAGGAGAAGAAGCTTCGGTTGCTGATGCGAGGTGTCAAGCAGGAGCTGTTTGCGGGACTTGTCCGCAACCCACCCAAGACTGTCGACGAGTTCCTTACCGAGGCCACGACAATCGAAAAGGCACTTGAGATGCGGACAAGGCAGTACAACCGCCCCTCGTCAACAACCAACTACGCCGAAGCTCATGCCCTCAGCACCAACGACCTGCGCGAGACCATCCGAGCGATCGTGCGGGAGGAGCTGCGCAAGCTGTTGCCTTCGCCGCAGCCTCAAGTGGATTCGATCGCCGACATTGTCCGCGAGGAAGTTCATCAATCCCTCGGAATTCCCGAACCACCGCAGCTTCATCCGGAGGCCATGACCTACGCCGCTGTGGTCCGCCGTCCTGTGCCCGCTCCGCGACAACGTCAAGACAGCGCATCGGCACAGTTCGGCCGCCAGACACCGCCGCCGCCACCACCACCAACGCCCTACCGTCCTCCTGTCGGCCAGCGCTATGCGCCGCGCTACGCGCCAAGGAAAACCGACATTTGGCGCGCCCCTGACAACCGCCCGCTCTGCTACCACTGCGGGGAGGCCGGCCACACGTACCGCCGCTGCCATTACCGACAGATGGGGCTACGCGGATTCGCCGTCAACGCGCCTCGTCCACAGCGGGGTGAACGACCGCAAGACATCGCCGACTACCTCGCAGGACCTCAGTGGACGCCCCAACGACCTTCCCGCTCACCGTCGCCCGGCCGCTACATGTCACCGCACCGCCGGCAGTACACTGGCCCAAACCGGGGCCGGTCACCTAGCCCGTACCCGGGAAACTAAGGGCAGCAACCGATGGAGGTGCGGTTGCTGTTCGACGAAATGCCGAAGATCCTCCGCGGCCGCCGACGACGACAACGCGACGAGACCTGCGCAACACGACGCGAAGCAGACGAAGCCCTGCCGAGGAAACCTCGTGGACCGAAGAAAACCTGACGACGCAGCATGGAAGCACCACAACATTTCGGCGCAGCCGTGATCCGACGCCGCGACCCAACCGCAACGCACGACGACGAACCAGCGACCTCGACGTAATATTCGACGGCCACACCGTCACCGCTCTCGTCGACACTGGAGCCGACTATTCCGTCGTCAGTGGGTCTTTCGCGACGAAGTTGAGGAAAGTAAAGACTGCTTGGCAAGGCCCCGAAATCAGGACCGCTGGAGGTCATCTAATAACGCCGGCCGGTGTCTGCACCGCAAGAGTCACCATCAATAACCGGACTTATCCCGCCAGCTTTCTAATTCTCCAGCACTGCTCCAGGGATGTGATACTGGGGATGCACTTCCTAAGCCAACACGGCGCCGTCATCGACCTCAGGTCTGAGTCGATAACACTGACTTCAGAAAAAGCGTTGCCGCTCCGCACGTCACCGGAGAATCATGCCTTGAATGTAATAGAAGAGCAGGTCACCGTTCCGCCTCTTTCCAGCGTCGTCATTTCCGTCGGCACCGAAATACCCGCTAACCTTGAAGGCATCGTCGAGGGCGATCAGCACCTGCTTGTAAACCGTCAGATTTGCGTCGCAAGAGGCATCGCCGAGTTGCGCGACGGCAAAGCAAAGGTACTACTGACAAACTTCAGCCACGAATATAGGCACCTCAACATTGGTACGACGGTCGCCTACATCGAGAAATTCGTCGACACCAGCAATGCTTTCGCCCTCTCCGATACTGCCGAACATTCTTCGACGAATCGAGGTCCAGAAACAGATTTCGACGTCAACCCCAGCCTCCCAAAGCAGAAGCAAGACCAGCTCAAAAATCTGCTCCTGCAATTCAAGGACTGCTTCTCATCGTCGTCAAGGATTCGACAGACCCCAGTCGCCAAACATCGTATCATAACTGAAAAAAGTGCCCGACCAGTCCGTCAGAGCCCGTATCGAATTTCGACGCGAGAACGCGACGCCGTAAAGAAGCAAGTCGACGAAATGCTACGCGACGACATAATCCAGCCGTCCAAGAGTCCCTGGGCGTCTCCCGTGGTGTTGGTGAAGAAGAAGGACGGGACGCTACGATTCTGCGTCGACTATCGTCGCCTGAACAAGATCACGAAGAAAGACGTGTACCCCCTCCCACGGATAGACGACGCCCTGGATCGACTCCACAACGCGAAGTACTTCTCGTCGATGGACCTGAAGACGGGCTACTGGCAAATCGAAGTCGACGAGAGAGACCAAGAAAAGACTGCCTTTATAACACCAGACGGCCTGTTCGAGTTTAAGGTCATGCCTTTTGGTCTTTGCTCGGCCCCCGCGACCTTCCAACGCGTTATGGATACTGTACTGGCTGGCTTGAAGTGGCAGACTTGCCTTGTGTACTTGGACGACGTCGTTGTGTTTTCCTCGAACTTCGATGAACACCTGCGGCGCCTTGAAGCTGTACTTCAGGCAATCAAGACGTCCGGACTAACTCTCAAGCCAGAGAAGTGCCGCTTCGCGTACGAAGAACTTTTGTTCTTGGGCCACGTGATAAGCAAATCTGGAGTACGCCCCCGACCCGCAAAACACAACCGCCATCGCTGCTTTCCCGCCACCCACCGACAAGAAGGCCGTGCGTCGATTTCTCGGCTTGTGTGCCTATTACAGGCGGTTCGTTAAAAACTTCGCCCGCATCGCCGAGCCTCTCACTAACCTCACCAGGACCGACGTCGAGTTCAAGTGGGAAACGCCGCAGGAGGAAGCATTTCAAGAACTAAAACGACGCCTGCAAACGCCTCCGTTACTTGCGCATTTCGACGAACACGCCGAAACAGAAGTGCACACCGACGCGAGCAGCGTAGGACTCGGCGCCGTCCTTGTGCAGAGGACGGACGGACAGGAAAGGGTTATCAGTTATGCTACCCGGTCGCTATGAAAGGCAGAGGCCAACTACTCCACAACAGAAAAGGAGTGCCTTGCCATCATCTGGGCTACATCAAAGTTTCGCCCCTACCTCTACTGCAGGCCCTTCAAAGTTGTGAGCGACCACCACGCCTTGTGTTGGCTAGCTAGCTTGAAGGACCCTTCTGGTCGCCTCGCACGGTGGAGCCTGAGACTTCAAGAATTCGACATTACCGTCGTTTACAAGTCCGGAAGAAAACACTCTGACGCCGACTGCCTGTCTCGTGCCCCCGTCGACCCACCGCCGCTGGACGACCAGAATGATGACGGCTTCCTGGGAACCATAAGTGCCGACGACTTCGCCGTGCGACAGCGCGCCGATCCGGAACTCAAGGGCCTTATGGAATACCTCGAGGGCAAAGCCACCGTGGCTCCAAAGGTATTCAGACGAGGACTGGAGTCGTTTTTCATGCGCAACGGCGTTCTCCTAAAGAAAAACTTCTCGCCACTTCGGGCCGACTCCCTCCTCGTAGTACCTTCGGCATTACGACCAGAAGTTCTGCATGCTTTGCATGACGACCCGACGGCTGGACACCTTGGATTTTCCCGTACGCTGGCAAGGATACAAGAAAAGTACTACTGGCCTCGCCTCACTGCCGACGTCACCCACTACGTGAGGACTTACCGAGATTGTCAGCGACGGAAGACACCACCGACTAGGCCAGCCGGACTTCTGCAACCCATCGAGCCACCTCGCCGGCCGTTCCAGCAAATCGGCATGGACTTGCTGGGGCCGTTCCCGACGTCGAATTCCGGAAATAAGTGGATCGTCGTAGCTACTGACTACCTCACCCGCTACGCCGAGACAAGGGCCCCGCCCAAGGGCAGTGCCGCCGAGGTAGCAAAGTTCTTCGTCGAGAACGTCGTACTGCGTCATGGTGCCCCAGAGGTCCTCATTACCGACAGAGGTACGGCCTTTACCGCGGACCTAACTCAGGCGATCCTAAGGTACAGCCAAACAAGTCACCGCCGGACCACCGCCTACCACCCACAGACCAACGGCCTGACCGAGCGTCTAAATAAGACCATCGCCGACATGCTGGCCATGTACGTCGACGTCGAACACAAGACGTGGGACGCCATCCTTCCGTACGTGACCTTCGCATACAACACGGCCGTGCAAGAAACGACGCAGATGACGCCATACAAGTTGGTCTACGGACGGAGCCCGGCAACGACGCTCGACGCCATGTTACCGAACGTCACCGATGAGGAAAACATCGACGTGACCGCCTACCTACAGCGTGCCGAAGAAGCACGACAGCTCGCCCGCCTGCGGATCAAGAATCAGCAGACGACCGGCAGCCGCCGTTACAATCTTCGACGACGCTTCGTGGAATACCAGGCCGGCGACCGCGTTTGGGTGTGGACACCGATACGCCGACGCGGACTTAGTGAAAAACTCCTTCGGCGATACTTCGGGCCGTACAAGGTGCTTCGACGTCTCGGTGCTCTGGACTACGAGGTCGTCCCGGACGGCATAACGAACTCTCAACGGCGCCGTGCGCGACCTGAAGTCGTCCATGTCGTGCGCCTCAAGCCGTATTACGCGCGTTAGCAAACCAGAGGACTGCACTTATTGCTTAATTATTGTACTTTCTTTCTTTATTGTTGTGATTTATTGTTGCATGCATTTTCCCCCGTGTTCTGTTTTAAGCATCGGGACGATGCCTTTTCAGAGGGGGCATTGCCACGCGCTATTCTTATTTTCACTTTTGTTGTATTCGGTTTTCGCCCACAAAGACCGTCAGCAAAGCTCAGCTCAAACCGCGCCTTATTGTTCTAGAACCTTCGCGATTATTGTAGATCGTTTTGTTAAGATTCCGCGCAAGACGCGACCACTCGAGATCATTCCTGAGCTTGCGTGATGACCAGTGATAAGGCTAGAATGTTCGACGCGTGATGCATAAAAGCCCGGCGGGCTCCAACGATGTTCAGTTCATCGACGGCCGACGCTCTGTTCGCCGCTATCAGTGCCAGCGTGTATAGCTGTAATCTTACTTTCCGTTTACCGGCCACAAGTTCGGCCTAATAAAGAGTTTCATCTTGGACTACTGCCTGCTGCCTTCGTCGACGTCACGACCACGTGACAATATCTTCTTCAGCTACAGGAATTTGATGGAAGGCTTTGACTAAGTCGATTTTAGAGAACACTTTTGTGCCATGTAGAGCTGATGTGAAATCTTGAGTGTTAGGCAGGGGATACAGGTCGGGAATAGTTTTTGCATTCAAGGAACAGTAGTCTCCGCAGGGTCTCCAGTCACCTGACTTTTTGTGGACGAGGTGGAGAGGAGATGCCCAGCTGCTAGACGATGGTCTTATTATTCTAAGTTGCAACATGTGTTCGAACTCAGCCCTGGCAACTTCGAGCTTATCTGGAGCAAGTCGCCGTGGGCAAGTGAAAACAGGTGGACCAGTGGTGAGGATATGATGGCGGATATCATGTTGCACGGGTTTTGTCCAATCAGGTGGTTGCGTGATGTTTGGGAATTCTCGAAGAAGTCCAGAGAAACGGTCATCGGCCACTGTTGTTGTTGGGGCGATTATGCACGAGCCATGGGAAACGACACCATGGACAGAGAGCAGTGTAGTAGTGTCTAGCAGGCGTTGCCGTTTCACGTAGACCAGCAGTCCATGGTGGTTTAAGAAGTCAGCGCCAATGAGGGCACGGCGTACGTCAGCGACGAGGAAAACCCAACGAAACACGTGGCGCAAGCCGAGGTTCAGAGTGAGCGACCGCGATTTGCATACTGGGATCTTGCTACCGTTGACAGCTTGAAGGTAGGAGGTAGGGGGGATCGCTCGGTCAGATTTTTGAGCCGGGATGATGCTGACCTCTACACCAGTGTCCACCAGGTACTGCTGGCATGTGATTCTGTCCATGACGTGAAGCAGGCGACTTTCGCGTTGTGACCAGTCATCGCCGTTAATGGTCGGCCTGCTTGTTTTCCCGCCACGAGCAAGATTGGAGGCAGTGACGCGCGTCCTGTCCGAAGCGGCGGTAGTAATAGCATATCCCAGGTGGTGTGGGGGGACCGAGAGCGTTGTGCTCGTCCATAACGCGTAGAGCTTCGGCTGCGGTTTCGGTGACATGGAGGGGTGTAATGACGCTCCGCGGCAAAAAACCAGTTGTTCCAGGCGATCGCAAAGCGCGTCAATAGGAGAAGCAGGGGCAGATGGTATTTGTGGAACGGCACTCACGTTGTTGAATGCCGGCGTGACGTTGCAGACAGATGGCGTGGCTACCTCCAAGACCTTGTGCGCCAGGCTGGCCAAACTGTTGAGGTCCAACGTGGAAGCAGTGGCTAGTACCATTTTCACATTGCTCGGAAGGCACTGCAGAAACAGTTCTCGCAACGAATTCTCATCAGTAATGGTGGTGTTGCCGATCATCAGTTGACGCATATGACGAAGAAGCTGGCTTTGGCCGGCGGCCGCCTAATTCCTCCGCGGAGAGCAACTGCTGTATGTGAGAACGTTGTGATGCCGTCGTTCGCTCCAGCAGAGCGGCCTTGAGAGTGCTGTACGGTGTGGTGGAGGGCGGTCCGGAAAGCAGGTCAGATACCTCTTCGGCAGCAGCAGGTGATAGCGCCGAAACAACGAGATGGTACTTGCGTTGTTCCGTGCGAATGCTAGAAAGCACGAATTGTGGCTCTGCTTGCATGAACCAGATCGAAGGGTTGCGGTCCCAGTAAGGTGGAAGTCGGAGGGAGACCGCAGAGACGTCATGATCGGTCATGCCGGTAGCTTCCATGTTTAGGTGCGCCTCGTTGCTTTGCATGACTCTACAATACGTTGGCAGTGCCGCGAAGGACTACGGGTCACCACTTTGTAGAGCAAGGTTGAACGAGACGGACACGTCTTTTCAGCAGCAATGTCTAGTTTATTGTGTCAACCCGAGAGTGGAAAGTAGAGCAAGTGCACGAAGTGGCAAGAGTGAAAGAGACAAAGGAGAAACACAGAGTAGAGGCTCGTAAAGGAAGAAAGAAAAGGGAGTTCGCGGTCCGGCCCCAACCCGAGACGCCCGCAGAGTTTTATGACCGCGGGGATGCGCGGCGGCGGCCACGTCGCTACAAGTCTTAGTCCGAGTGAGTCCAAAGCGCAAGATATATTTCTTGAGTGAGTCTGAGTGAGTTCCACTTTTTTTTGCTGACCTATGGTGCTATCCCCTCGTCTTCAGCCTTACTATCAGCCTTATCTGGATTCACGTTTGTACTCACGTCTACTCACCCGTATTCCAAAGCAGTATTGTTCATACACCATTTCAATATTTATTGATCAGAGGCGTGAATTACGTAGGGGGGTGCCTTGAACTCCCTTCCCCCCCCCCCCCCCCCCCCGCCAGCTCTTCCAGGTACGTTCTTGATATATATATATATTCTGTTGTCATCTCTTACAATAAAAATGACCTTACTGGTTTACGAGCACTCATAACTCGTATTCGAACGTACTACATCAAAAGGCGCCAAGAAGAGCACTGATTACGTGAAATATTTGTGTTAAAGCGCATTGACACGATGGTCGAAGAAGCTAATTCTAGGCTAACGGACTCATGAGTCGACTTTCACTCGGACTCACTGAGACACAGATCGAGTCGTGAGTCTGAGTGAGTCCGGGTGACTAATGTTTCGGTGGGTTTGAGTCTGAGTGAGTCCGGTTGAAGAAAATTTTCGTGTGTGTGAGTCTGAGCGAGTCCGGCTCAAGCAAATTTTGGTGAGTCTGAGTCCGAGTGAGTGCTAAGCGCAAAATATATTTCATGAGTGAGTCTGAGTGAGCTCCACAAGTTTTGCCGACCTATGCATAGCAGTCATAAATTGCGCTTTTTCGTTTTTCAGTTGTCTTCCTGGATGAATACTTAGTTTTCTTTCAGAAGGTCGCCCTTCTGTTGAACATCCGACCCTTTGGATGCAGTCGAGAGCACAGTAAACGTCGAAAAGAGACGGATATAGACGACTAAAAAGGAGATCGTATAGAGCATCGTATAGAGACGATGATAAAGGAGACGATGACAAGTCAAGTTCTTCCACTGTGAACGACGTGCGGAGTAAATGCAGGTCGGCTAATCAAAGCCTGCAACAATATTCCGACCATAGAGTTTCATACTATAATACCTAGAGGGGAATCTGGCGCTAGTGTCTACGCGAGCTCCTTCAGCGGCACGTTGTATCACCATGGGAATAATGGGAAGTACAGGCTTCGGATCTGCTTCGGATGGCTTTCGTTCTTGAGATTCGCGACGCTTGTTTTTCGAGTGTAAAACAAACTAATATAAAGTTATTTCTAATTGAAACTTGCTTCGTTTTTTTATACGTAATACTTATTGCAAAAAGTTTGCGTGACCGTGAGATGGAAGTGAAACCTGGACAAAATTAACTTCCAGGGTATGCATTGCTCTGCCATAGTGTTCCAGGTTTGGCATCAGAATTTAATGAATTATTTTTTATAACACTTGAAAACAAACACGTTTGTTTTTCCCTCGAAAGCACGTATTATCTATTTATAGAAATAACAGTACAGTATTGAGTGAGAAACACTTAACGTATCGTCTGCTGCGATGCCAGGTGCGTCTGTCCAAGTCGTCTGTCCCCAACGCATCTCTCGTTTTGTTGTGAGGACGAGTCAGAGGGGCGTGACGGTGCGTTTACTTAGCTTCGCCGTCATTTTGCAGTCGATATGAATGAGTTTTGACAAGACACGCTTGTAAGAAGACGTGAACTCTGTGCGATCTCCCGCACTGGCATGGGACGCTACATCTATGTGCAGCGGTGAGTGCACGACGCGTCGCTAAAACTGTCAAATGCAACATGTACAGCTGCAATGTCGCAGCAAACAAAGAGACCTAGTGGTCTTCAGCCCCTTTGAACAATACAGGCACTGCTTGAGTGCTTTGCACCACACCCCACTAGCCAAGCTGCGCGAAGAACGAAACTTATACTGTAGAAAAAAATCCGTAGACAGTTCGCTAGCTAACGCTATCCAATCCGAAGCCTATACTTCCCATCATTCCCATGGTGGTACAACGATCGCAGCGACAGATTCCCCTCTAGGTATTATTGTATGAAACTCTATGATTCCGGCAGATTTACTTATGACCTTACTTCAATGACATGACTCAGTTATCTTGAGCGTTTCTCTCTAGAGCGTAATCACGCTTGGGCAGACCCCCTCGTAAATATCTGCACGCGATCATGTAATAAATGATGTGTCAGGCTAGGAGGACAATAAGATTCACCGATGAAAATTAGCCGTTTCCACCCATACAGGTCTCGAAAAAGGAAGGATGCTAGAATACCCCTATATTTTTCTTTTCCAATTCGAGGTATTTCGCGCTGAGATGAGAATGACAGTAATGAAAAAAAAAGTAATACTACCATAGACAAACTGCTACGCTTTTACAATGATCTACGTCAGGAAAATTGAGCAGTTACCATGCTTTCCTTCGTAAAATGGGACAAAATAAGTGCAGTAAGAGAAAAAAAACTTGCCTTCGGTACATTTAGAAGATTCGGGCGGTGGTTCTTGCTTGTACGCGAAAAAATACCAAGGTGCACTCTGGTTTGCCGTGCGCTTTGCTCTCTGCCGCGGTCTCCGCTGCGCCGGATTCCACAGTTAACGCGCCCTCTCGCGGTAGCCGGGTGCACGAGGCGCATTACATTTTTTTGCTGGGGAGCGTGGCGACTGGAACGGCCGGAGAGAAACCTGCCGGCACGCATTCTCGGAAGCCATGGCGTAGCTGCCGCAGTATGGAATGCCCCGCTAGGGGGGGGCGTCGCGCTACTCCGCACCAGTACATTGCATTCAGAAGCTTCTCCCAGGACGGTTTCCTCAGGTAACAGTGACTTAGTTGTCGTAAAATCAGTTGCGAGTGCACTTTTTTTTCGTGATGGCCGATTGGTGTGAACAGCGTGCTGGTGTAAAGATTTTTTTTTTTTACAGTAGAGGTGTTATGTGCGGCTTTTGCCGTGTGTCGTAGAAAGAAAATTATCGTCATCCCGAACCGGCACACACTCTCTTCTTCCTCTTTTGATTCGCTTCCAGAACGCGTGCGCCGGCGTTGGTTGCAATAACTCTGATGGGCGAGAGAACCAGTACAGAGAGAAAGAAAGAAAGACGTAGAAAGAAAAAGGAAGGGTGAAATTCTTCGCGCACAAAATTTCCTGGCGAGATTCGAAGCCGCGTACCCTGGATCGGAAGGCGAGCGTCGTAACCATGCTCGGCTATTCAGGCACACTAGAAGAGCATAGCATAGCCTTGTACAGAATAGAGTATATATAGAAAATTGATGAAAAAGGGAAGTGAGGAAGAGCTGTGAGGGAAAGGAGGAGGTGAGAACGAGTACAGAGAGATGCAGACATAGAAAGAAAGAGAGAAACAAATAAAAAGAAAAGGAAGAGAGAGAGAAAAAGAATACAGGGCGAGACGACGACTACAGAGATATAAAGAGAGAGAGAAAAAAACATAGTAAAAGAAAGGGAAAACAGAAAAAACGTAAAGGAAGAGTGAGAAAGATAGAAAAGACGGAGAAATAAATACAAAGAAAGAGACAAAAATAGCAAGAAAAGACAACGCATAGCCATGTATAGTATAGCAATGGGTGGGAACGAGATAGGTGAGAGGGCAAAAGCCTAGTCAAGCCAGGACGAGATAGGTGCCCACCAGCTCTGCTGCGACCCAGCCTTGCGCAACTTAGTGCAAGCTGCACTGATTTTTTCTTGCTCTCGGGAAATGCATCACAAAGTGTCCCGATAATAAACATTGTTTGCAAGAACGCTACTATGGAAAAATTACACCATCTCCCACTAAAGGGAACCATGAGGGGATGCGAAGCAGCATTGGGGGTGCACACCAAGTTTCCGTTTACGTTCACTCGGCCGTCGAAGCCAAGCGTCGGCGTCGAGCTACCGCTTACGCTACAGAGAGACAGCGCGAGTCTGCGGCGAGGTAAGCGAGGCTTTCGAGACAACTGCAGCGACCGGGAACCGACGGAGAGACCGCACGATTTAAGCGAGACTTCCTCGACCGAGCGCACGCGCTTATATGAAATGAGGGAGGGAGAGGATGGAGTGGGTTTACAGGCTGCAGCGATGGGGGGAGGAGAGGAGAGAAGGCGACCGAACGCCTGCGTAAACGCCTGCTTAAAGGAGGAGTGTGCGCGGCTGCAGCGGCTGCAGCGCAGGGGAGGAGGAGAGAAGGCGACCGAACACCTGCGCAAAGGAGGAGAGTGGGAGAGAGAGTAGGCGCATGCGCAGTAAGTGTGGTCACGCCGCTCACCACCACCACCGGATTGAACACCCGCCATAAGCTGCTTCGCAAGCGGTCCGCTTTTAGCTAACGCGCACGCAGCGAATCTTTATTGTTCAACTACGCACAAGAGAAATCTCCCACCGGCACTACATTGCAGGTCAAGATCCAGTGCCTATATATGCGGGGTGGCCGATGAACGGTTGTGCTGCGCGTTGTCTCTCGCGGGCGAGGGAGCGTTTCCATAGTCAATGCGCGCCGTTCGCTATCTCTCGCCATGCGGTGAGCACTAAGGCGGTGGCGAGAGAGAGCGAACTCTCTCTTGCGCTAGAGCAAATCGACGATCATGACTGCAGCAGCAGACGACAGACGATGCACGACGACATGCTGGGACCTTAAGGTGTTTTCCCCTTAAAGCCTTAGGGGTATGAAATCTTTTCTCTTCATAAAAAAGGGTAAAGGGTAAACGTCGATTCATTACAAACCGCGTTCTGGTCATGCGGCAAATTCACGAACTGACGAAGACGTCGAAAAATCTTGTGGACTTAGGCTAGAAGACCGACGGACAAGTAAACAGTTGGAGAAGTTATCCAGCATAGCTTAGGGATCGATTCAGCGAATGTTAACGGAATATTTGGGATTAGGTAAGTTCGCTGAGAAATTTCTGCACCAACGAATATCGACAAGCAAGCAAAAAGCTCGCCGAGAGGAAACATGCCGTGCTTTGAAAGAACAGCTCCACAGAGACCACGTTTTTCTTTCCACGGTTGTTACTCGTGCCGAGAGAGCGCTGCTCTTGCATTCATTTCATTTTCTTGCGACTTAAGGTCTATCTGTCCCGACAGGTAAGTGGCCCACTACGTGCTAGTTCTCGTGCCGAAGGACCTCAATAAAGCTTTTCCATTCCATTACAATAGGGCGGTAATCACAAAAACGAAAACCGTGCCAAATCGGTACCACAAAAAAGGTGTACCTGGAGAAACCTTTTCTGAGAGAGGCCGCCGGATGAAATGAACTCGAAAGGAATATCGCGACACTCGCCTAGCGAGATAATTGCGTACTACCGTAGCTTCGCGCAGCACAGAACTATTCCGCCCACTACTCGGTACCCCTCCGTACACCTCTTTCCTTGAATGGCTCTAACATTATTGCGAGATATTCGAACCTGAATGCAAGTGTATCCAACAACATGTGCCTTTCAACTTCTTCAAATACCCGCCTTAAGCTGGTCCCAAACCCCTATGAATAAAGTTCTTCTTCTTCTTCCTCTACCCTCCGGAGTGTCACGAGCAATTCCGTTAGGTGTCCGCGCTGCCGCACTCTTTCTTAGCAACTTGACTACCATCTGACAAGGGCGATTGCAGTATTTCATTTCTACCATTACCGCTACTTGTATACCAAATTCGAGATGAACTAAATAAACTTCTGGCTTTTTGGCAATTCCTGCTTCGTATGCACACAACTTTACCACTAATTCGAGAATCGCTCATACGTGAAACTATGCTTTCTCTGATAATCTTGGTTAGTTCAAGCTTCGGCTGTTCGTAGACATATAAGCGGGTCATCACTTGAAGTTATAGCAGAGACCTCTCTACAGAAACACGGATTTCTTAACCTTTTGTCTTTTTTACATGACTGAAGCTTGGAGAATGCTTTCTTGATTACAATGTTGTTTTCTACAGATTTGCCATGTTCAACAACTGCGCTTTCTTTTGCGACAAAAGCTCCCAGGTGCTTAATACCGGCTTACACCTTCTCGACACTTCCTTGTATTTGTGTAAGTGCAGTGCACAAAGAATTCTTCTGACGTCCGTCTTCAACTTATTCTGAGCTTCCATCATGAGTAAACGCATATGCGCTGAACTGAATGATCTAAGACATTACTGAAATAAGATCTTACGCTTCGCAACGCAAAAGAAGTGTGCTCCCAATTTTTTAAACGACGGAATGACGACTTCACGTTGTTCTCAGCGATCGCTCTCTGCTACTATCGCTGCTCCGGATCCTTGCTTCTAGTGCCGCGTAAATGTTTTTCCTTACAGCCACAGCCATCTTTTTCTTAGACCTCCTAGAGACTCCTAGGTTCCTCGTCAGGACGATATGCTGCAAGCGGTCACAAGGATTACTTATTTTTATTCGTACCAGGCATCGCAAAGAGCGAAAAGTGAAGGGCGTTTTTTCGTATTCGTATCGCTATCCTCTCCTTCTCGTTGATCAACACAGTGGTATCGTAAGCGCCTGTATGTACATAATATGCCACGCAGACCATCATTCAGGTTCTTAAGGAAGCCGATCACTATAACATTATTAAGGAGCCCAGCAAAAGCATTGTTATCACATATTTAGCTACGGAAATATATTGCTGTCTTAGTGAATGAGTTTTTTTCTGACATCGCAATTCACTATCACTGATTTGCGATATCGTGGAAAATACTCTGAGGTGCACTGAGGTGCACTGAGGTGCAAATACACTGAGGTGCACTGCAAGATCAGCCGCATACTTTTTTCAAGCGAATGTAATAGGTGTGCACCCCAACAGAAAATGATGTTGAATGTTCCAGAGAATAAAACATTGCAAGTTTTTTTTTTCATTCTACCTGCATGAGACGAGTCTTACCACAGGTTCATACAGGTGAAAGCAGCGCCAAAAGACAGTGCGCAAAACAAACTGTAATGAAGAAGAGTCGCCTCAGCGTCATTGCTTTGTGCCTCAGCGTCATCACCATCGGCATGAGCTCGTGGTTGCTGTGCTTGGCTGAACGCAGCTAACCGCTGCCCGTTCTCCTGTATTCCCTGCGAATAAACCTCTTAACTTGGTAGAGGTGCCGGGTTTCGCTGGCCCTGGAACTTCGGAATCGCACTATACCCTCCATCATGCCCAACGACGCAAGCGCCGCTCCTCCAACTCTTCCAATGGCACCGCCCACCCTACTCTGCGCCGGTTCCTTGCGTCTGCGAGATTCCCCCCCCCCCCCCCCCCGTTTTCTCGGACACTGACGACCATGACGCTGATGATTGGATTTGTACGTACGAGTGGGTGAGTGTCCACAACAAATCGGGCGACGACTCCAACTTGAGCTACGTCTCATTCTATCTGTCGGACGTGTCCAAGCTGTGGTTCGTAAACCACGAAGCTCATTACAGGCGTTTTTCGTGTATATTTATTTGTTCTGTATATCGCCTTGTGGTGCTACTTTCAGGTTTATAACCATGTGTAATCAGCAAGCTCCACATAGCGCATTTCTGCTTATCACTCTTACATGTAGTCTGAATAAGAAAATTTGTACTAGAAAAAGTTTACTCACAAGCAATGGGGCAAGGAAAACAATGAAGGTCATATGCAGCTTCATGGCCATTACCAGCTGAAATGAACAATTAAGCAGCTGTTGGTATAAATTCTATGCACTTGTACACATTCAATTGTTTTGCTATCTCATGTTTCACACAAACACCATCCGTATACTTAGATGTATGTATTTCTTCTAGCACAAAAATCAGAGCCGCACACTGACAGCATACGGAAAAAAGTCACAGTTTCGCCGCAAGGGCGAAGCAATGAATGCGATAGCAACAAATTGGGATTTCACGCGAAGAACGGCAAGCAGATCGAAAATAGGGAGCGCACTGCTCAAGCGCAAAGGACGCACGAAACATACGCACTGGTATACACAGGACGAGCGCAAACTAACAAGTGTCACAGTTCTTACTTCACTGTGTTTGAACAGCACGCTTCTTTCGGAAACGGTGCCTCTGCAGCGAGCGAAGTGACCTTCGTGCGCTCTGTAACCTAAACGCAGTCTTTCCGACGCAGCCCCCATCCCCCCACCCCAAGATAAGCGCGCCCGGGCAAAGGCGACTACGCCCTCCAGGCCAAAGTGCCAGGGGAGCCAACGCATCGCAAAGAGTGGGGCGCCGAGCACGCACTTTGCGCCATCTCACTTTCTTCGTGGCTTTTGTACACACATATATATAATCGCTGGTAAGGCAGAGAACACGCTGATATTCCCCAGGCAGAGAACACGCTGATAATGTTATGCGATTTAAGTGATGCGACTAGATGCTGCGTGATGTACGTGATATTTATTCACGTGTGTGGCCGTTACGTGATATTTTGATTTTAGTTACATCACTAGTTACGTAACGTTACGTGACTTATTCTCGTGACTAGATCTTATGAAGTGTTACGTGATTCTTTGTCTCGTGAGTAGTTATTACGTGATGTTAACTGTTTTTTGTGATCATCATCAGCATCAGCCTGACTACGCCCACTGCAGGGCAATGTCCCCTCCCATGTACCACCAATCAACCCGGTCCTGTGCTTTCTGCTGCCACGTTATACCCGAAAACTTCTTTATCTCACCTGCCCACCTAATTTTAAATGCGAAGCATTTCTTTGCGTACTGTAAGCACTTTTGCGTTTCTATCTACGTATCTATCTATCTAGCCGCCTACGTCTGGGTGCTCTCGTGATCGCCTCCTTAACTTGGTGTTCACCAAAATTTGTATGGGAGGGAAGAAGCATTGACGAATATATCTGGCTGATCATGACATGAATAACGTGAAAATCCTGTCGCATACGTCGTCAAACCCTTTCCTGCAGACACGTGTGGCACATACCCGTATACCACGAATCGCGGTATGCGGGTATGCGCCACAGGTGTTTGGCAATTTATATCTACCCAGGAACGGCGAGGACAGACATTAGTCACTTAAATGCGAGGGCGTTAAGAAAAACTGACGTCGGCAGCGTTGACCCGACGAGTGCAAATAATAAATATCAGGGTCCTAGCAGGAATCGAACCCAAGCAATCTGCGTGGCAATCAAGTATTCTAACACAGAGCCACGCCAGGTCTCGGAACTGCTTTGGAAAAAGACCCTATGCAGGCGCAATGTTGGTGAAACGTCAATTGTGGTTGCAGTGCAGGCTATCTAATCTTATAAACATTACATATACACTCCTATGAGGCAGGCGTCATGTCGGGTTAACGTCAATTGTATACTTAAACGCCATCCACTGTAGTTGGTCCACGAAGCACTATCCAGGGATACCATCTTCGCAAGCACAAGTGCTACATATCAGCTTACTGCTTCTGGTGTTGGTAATACCCGTGTTTCTGTTGGCATCGTTACGCAAATGTAAAGAACTAGTTATATGATACATATGTGACTGTTGAACATATGTCTGTGCGTACAACATTTGTACATATCTTTACGTCATTTCGTATCGTATCGCTCAATAAAAAAATTACAAGCCAGTCACCTTGCCTCCGCATGTTTCGCATAACATCGACTCCCACGGTACTTGGGATCTGCCAATTTCTTTTTGTTACCCCCTCACGCGTTTCTCTTCTCTTGGAATCCAGTCAGTTACCCTTAATGACCAATAGTTGCCCTGCCTACGTGCAACTTGCCCGGCCCATGTCCATTTCTGCTTCTTGATTTCAACAATGCTATTATCCTTAACACCAGCTTGTTCCTTGGGCCACTCGGCTCTCTTCCTGTATCTTAAGGTTACAGTTATCATTTTCTTTCCATTGCTCGCTCCGTCGTCCTCAATTTCAGTTGAGGACGACGCATTACGAATGTTATTACGAATGCTATTATGAATGTTACGTGATTTAGTTGCGTGACTAGTTGTAACGTGATGTTACGTGGTTTTGGTCCCGTGTCTAGTTCTAATAAGACGTCACGCGATGTTTAGTCACATAACGGACTCGTCAATCATAGTTATTGCATTCCACGCCGCACAAATAGGCGCACGTGTTGTGGGGGCAAAACAGATGATGAAGAGCACGAAGCGAGCGCGTGTTGGCTCATTTCTGTTCGCACCACCCGGCGCTACGAAAACCTGTTTTTTTAAGAAGGGGGCCGGAAATGTGATTCCGAGACAAATGTCCGAGACAAATGGCTCTCTAACAGGCGAGTGTTGAAAGATGAAAGTGACGGCATGTTCATTTGTGAGAACCTTACACGGCTATCCCGCAGTCTCCTAAAAACAGCAAAGGAATGGGCAGCAGAATCTGGCTACGCGTTCGTCGGGCACTCAAACGGGAAAGTGCTGGTAAGACGCGCAGCTGGAGCGAAAGCGATCATTGTACGAAGTAAGGAGGATCTAGACCGCTTACAGTGATCCTGCCAAATAACTTTAAGACTTCAACTCTGTTTCAATAGCACGAAATGCTCCTCTCAACCTATGATTTTTGTCGCGCTTCGCCGCAGTTTAGTGCAAATGGTTGCCTTTCACCTGTTTCATCTTAATGCAAGAAGTCTCTGTAATAAATTTGATGAAGTGAAGCAACTGCTAGCTGACATTGAACACCCTTTCGACTTGATCTGTTTTACGGAGACATGGTTCTCCTCAGATGAATGTGTTCCACTTGATGGGTGTGATTGCGTCTCCGCATTTCGACCAGAAAAACGGGGTGGTGGTGTTTGTATATATGTACGGTCAGACATACCATATCGACTATTTTCAGAATTTAAAATAATAGACGACAATTATGAATGTATATCGATAGAGCTCTTAAATACCTTGATTTCCGTTATCTATAGGCCGCCATCAGCCTCCTTGAAACACTTCCTGATGTTTATTGAAAAATTGTTTGAAACATCTCTGGAGTTCAAATTAGAAACTGTTATGATGGGAGATTTTAACATTGATGTAAGCACAGATAGCCCAATGTGCAAATCTTTTAAAGAGATATTAGAAACCTATAAGTGCTCGAATGTAATCAATGTCCCAACGCGAGTAACCTCGACTACTGACGCGACACTTGACCTTTGTATAACCAGTTTTGAATGTAGTGACGTTAAAGCGGGTGCTTTAACGTGTGACATAAGTGACCATTTCCCAATATATTGCTTTTTACCTAGAAAACGAGTAGCTAAGGCAAGCGAACACCTTTTGGTAAGGAAATACTCCCAACGTAGCGTGGAGAAGTTTGTTGAGTTGGTCTCTGGTTTAAATTGGAACACAGTGCTTGAAGCCAATGATGCTGATGTCTCTTACAACTTATTTTTATCTTGTTTTATGTCAATATATAACCAATGCTTTCCACCCGGTCCTCAAAGGAAACACAGAAAATTGCGAAAACCTTGGATTACAGTGGAACTGTATGAAAGGATCAAATTTCGTGACAGGCGATTTCAGGTGTTCTTAAAAACACGAGATGACAACGATCTTTGCGAATATAAAAAGACTCGGAATAAATTGGATAAAGACATAAAGCGGGCGAAGACGGAGTATTACATAAATAGATTTCTTAGTGCTTCCGATAACTCCAGAGTAATATGGGAAACATCCAGGGAGATAATAAATCGAAGTCCAAGAGATAGCAAGGTCCACTTCCAGAAACCAAGGACATCCGAGAGGGATATTGCAGATTTGTTTAATAAACATTTTCTTTCAGTTGGTGCCTCTACAAAAGACTCTTCTCACTTTCCCTGTGAAAGTTATATTGCTAGAAACTCCTTCCCATCAATGTTCCTCTCTCCAACAGACCATGATGAGGTACAAAATATTATAATGTCCCTAAAAGATAACTGCGCCTGCGGACCAGATGAAATCAAAGCTAAACCGTTAAAATCTGTGAGTTGTATAGTTTCAGTTCCACTGGCACACATATGTAACACAATGATGTCGACTGGTAAATTTCCAAGCAAGATGAAAGAAGCCAGAGTCACCGCCATTCATAAAGGAGGGTCATTTGACGATTTGAACAATTATAGGCCTATCTCTATACTTTCTATATTCTCAGAGATAGCGGAGCATATTATCAATAAAAGAATAACGGGGTTTTTAAACGCCCATAATATTATTGCTAAGGAGCAATACGGATTTTGTAAGAGCAAATCAGCTGAGACGGCCCTCCTGGGGATTAAAGAAGCAATCCTTGAGAATATAGAAAATAGAATCTTTACGCTAGGTGTCTTTTTAGACTTTAGAAAAGCCTTTGACTGTGTACAACACAAGCTGCTTTTTCGGAAACTACCCTTTTTCGGCTTCCGTGGCGTGGTGCTGTCTCTAATAAAAAACTATTTAACTGACAGGTCACAGTACACTATTATCAATAACTTTGAATCTGAAACCCACCCTATAAAATATGGAGTACCTCAGGGGTCTATTCTTGGACCGGTATTGTTTTTGCTTTATATAAATGATATTGTTAATATAGAAGGATGTAAAAATATAGTATTATATGCGGATGACACGAACGTTTTTTTTTTCCGGGATTAACTTGAATGACATTTTCATGGAGGCGAATGCATGGTTAGAAAAACTTAACTTTTTTGGTTGGACGCTAACAAACTTCAACTTAATACAAAGAAAACACAATACGTCTTATTCAAAGCTAAGGGAACAGCACATCAACAAACCCCCACCGCTGACATTTCAGGGAACACTACTACAACAGACATCAACCATCAGATTTCTAGGGGTAATATTTCACGAAAACCTTTCATGGACACCACATGTGGACTCACTAAGGACTAATGTATCCAAAGCAATCGGGTTAGTAAATAAATTAAGGCACTTTCTACCACCTGACGCGAAACGACAGCTTTACTATGCCCTTATACAGTCACGTCTTACATACTCTTTCTCTGGTGTGGTCTACAACCACCGAGACGAACTTAAGTTCACTTTTATCGTTGCAAAAGCGGGCAATACGAGCTGTTGGAAACATCCCATATGCTGTGAGTACAACTCCTTACTTCAGCTACTATAATATAATGCCGATAAAGTACCTACTTAAAATAAAGTTGTCACAGGAGATAATGCGCCAATATACAAGAAATAGAATGCTTTTCGAGGAAAAAATATCAGATTAAGCGAACCCCATACGAACGACGTAAAAACAAAATAGTCAAATCCCGATCCCGAACAAACTACGGCTTACAAAAAATTGGCAACATTAATACCAGACATCTTAAACGAACACCCAGGTATACTAACCCTACTGCAAAATAGAATCTCCCTAACACAATTTAAAAAGCGAGTAACAGAATTAATATTTCCCGAGTCTTAGGGTTTTGTTCTAAGTTATGTATTGATGTGTTCTTAAATGCTGTGTAATGTATATTGTAAATTTTTGTTTTTTTTTTAAACAGATACTGCCACATATGTGTACATTTGTATCGTTGCTTTTCGTTTTTCAGGTCTATTTTCGTCTCAAAGCACAACGAGTACTTTTCTTTATTGTTCTTGTACTGTATCATACATGTATGTGTTTTCTATTTATGTATATTGCGAAAAACAGAACGCACTGCAGCTGCTGTCTGGGTGACGTAGCCTAGTCAGGCACCTTTCGGGCCTTTTGCTGCGTCTCCTAAGACAATTGTAAATTGTCTAAAATAAAGTTTCAATGAATGAATGAATGAATGACGTTCGGTCTACCCGATTACTAAATACAACACCCGAGGGGGGGGGGGGGGCGGGGGGGGGTCGGCTTTAATGTTTAGAAAATGCTGTACGCACAACGGTCTTTGTGGAAGCTGCAACAATAACCCATAATAGCTTAACTTGGCGTCCACCGCAGCTCTGCGAACTCCTAACTAAAACTGTGTAGAGAACGCATACAGCCTTGGAATAGCCCAACGAATTCGTCAAAGG
>JALIZH010015975.1:0-82173 GCA_030522465.1 Rhipicephalus appendiculatus | reverse complement strand
TGAAGACGACCATTATAACCAGTTGTGCACAGAGCTTATTTCTTTTATTTAACCTCGAATTTCTGGTGTGCTAGAAGCAAATCGCTCGGCGTTCGGCGCGCACGGCGTTTCATTGTCTTTTTGAGCCGGCGACGCATCCAGGGAGCTTCAACGGTGAACGGGTGCCGGCCTAAGGGAGCTTCGCTCCTATAAAGTATATATCTTACATCATGGTCACGGCCGCTGGATAGTGTAGACGCCACTGCACCTTTAAGGACCAGTGACATCAACTTTACTCATGTCACGTTTTTTGCGTCAACGTGCAGTTATCGATCCCCTAGTAACGATTCGGTACTGGTAATGCAACAGAGGGACGATTTAATATATATGATAATGATTACTATGACCAGTATCGAACGCAATTCAAAATGGGAGCAAAGCCCGCCAATTTTCAGTGCTGCCAGCGCTGCCAAGCGGTCACCTCCCGTGGTCACGCCCCATGTGATCACGTGGCCACACGAAATGGTGACACGAGTTTCAGCTGGCATTTCGTCTGCTCGGCGCGCACATGTAGGCATGTGTTCGCCACCCCCATCGTCGTTGCCGCCGTCATCAGCCTTCCACAAGCGAGAGTGAAAACACCGAGGAATATGAAATCGCTGCGATTCGCGACGTGGCGAATCATTTGCGGTTCGATCCTCTTCAGAGCAGTGATTCTGATATCGACGCCGGACCGAGCAGCTACGAGGAGGCAGCTGGAGACGCACGCTTGGGTCATGCTGGCTGGCAAGACATGTCACAACTACGCATATGAACGCTGCGTGCGTGTTACCTTGTTTGAAACGATATTTCTCTGAACCCTACGTTCTGTACTGGTGCACCTTGATCGGTTATTGTCTTGTTTGCGTCTACCTAAGCATAACCAATGCGTCGTAATAACTGGTGAGTTAGTGAACGTCACCATGTGTGTCAATTCTATTGTATACTGCTGAGAGGCTGAAACACGACAAGAAAAAAGTGAAACGCGGATGCCTGGCGTTTTTATTCTGTGAGCGCGTTGTGGGGTAGCGTTTCGCAATGGTGCATCCAAAGCTTTCGCTTTTTCTCTTATTTGAAGAGCACGATTGCAGCGCACAACGGTTCCACGGTATGCTGGTACGTAATGCGATGGAGATCGTAGATTCGAATAATCACATTCGCGCTCACGACTCCAAGACAAATCACCCGAAGCAGCACAACGAAACTGCAGGATTCACATGAACGCGCAGCACGAACCAAGCAAAACAGAACAAGCGACGCCGTTGCCAGGCAACCTGGCGTCGCCGCCAGGCGGTACCACAAGTAGGCACCACGATGACAACACTAAACTTGTCGACGTCAGCGTTGCTCGCGCATCGTCACTCAGCGCCTGAGGCGTGGCCTAAGAGCTAGCTGAACACGTCAAAATAGTGTCGATGTTGCATGGCATGAACGCGCCATTGAGCCTTTGCACGCTCTTTGCGATCGATTTAGAATAACTTCTACGTAACAGACGCTATTCATACTTCGCTAAAAAAACTCATGCATACCAAGCAATCGAGTAAACACCACATCTCGAGTTTGAAATTTGGTGTCACTGCTCCTTTAAGCGCGTCCCACGATTCTGGACCCGATGCGAAAAGGGAGGTGCGCAAGGCTGTAGACAAACTGGACCGCGAACGCGTGTCATGCAAAACGCGAATGTCAAGGCGCCATGGTTTCACTGACGAAGGAAAAAGGGAACCATGTGTAGATGCAAAGCAGCGGGCGCTAACGCTTACACTGGCGGCGGCGTTGACGCTGGCGCTCATCGCAGCGTTGCGCAGGAGAGAAACCTGGGGAGGCGCAAAGCACGCAGTGATGGACCGGTGTTTCCTACTGGAACATGCCAATCGCTGCTAATGGGCAATGAGAGACAGAAGACTCCGACTGGACACAGAGACCCGCAGTCCACTTTTAGTTAACGCGCACGCTGCGAATTTTTATTGTTCAACAACGCACAGGAGAAATCTCCCACCGGCACCACCTTGCAGGTCAAGATCCACTGCCATATATACGGGGTGGCCAGTGAACGGTTGTGCAGCGCGACCAGTCGGTTTTTTCAACCAAGAAACTCGCTAGCAGACGCTGCCTGCGTCGGCGTCGCGAGGTGAGAGAGGGGGGGAGCGTAGGAGAGGAGAGAGAGGGGGGGACGCGCATGCGCAGTGGGAGTGTGGGCGCCGCGGGGGAGTGATGCCTAGAGGAGAGAGAGGGGGAGAGGAGGTTTTCTTTAAGGGTTTGCGCATGCGCAGTAAGGGTGGTCACGCCGCACACCACCGGATTGAACCCCGCTCTAAGATGCTTCACATCTAAACGGAAAGCAAGCCTCGAGCGCTACTGGTCGATGATCAGAGACATAAACAGGGGATGATGGTAATGGTGACACATAGCAACGCGACACATAAGAAGTTAGCGCACTTGGCACGTAGAAGCGATCCAACCTACTCCGAAGGCACATTGTGATCCATGTACGAGTTCGGTTCCAATTGTAAAAACATGTGGTTCTTGTAAACAAAGAATATCGCAATCTTCTGCACGCTACGCTGATAACTTCGGCTTCCTTTACTGGGCTGCAGACTCCTTGAACATTTAAAGGAGCACTGACACGAAAATTTTGCACCTTGTTTTTTTTTTGTTTTTTTTTTTTTTTGCAATAGGTAGCTTACGCATCAATTAAAGAAAAGTGCTGGACAAGGCGACGCAACTCGCGTGCGTTCCAGTCAGGTCGACCCCATCCCGGGCCCTGCACGTCAGCTCGCCTATCTAATACACAGTTAAAATCTCCGGTGAGTATCACATGCCGACCGTCAAGAAAATACACGTCCAGGTCACGGAAAAAATCATTAGAATTGGCTACTTGGGCTGGCCCATAGATACATAGAATGCGTAACCTGAATGACGATAGGACGCAGTCGAAAGCCAGTACCCGACCTAGCCCATCATAGAAAACGTGGTGATCTCGCAAAAGAGTTCGGTTAAAAATAATAATTCCAAACTCCGCTGAAGCGAGATGTCGCGAAAGAAAAGTAACAGTCCAAGTTGTATGCGTGCTTAAATGCATGAACGTGGCCAATTGTAAAAACATGTGGTTCTTGTAAACAAAGAATATCGCAATGTTCTGCACGCGCTACGCTGATAACTTCGGCTTGTTTTACTGGGCTGCAGATTCCTTGAACATTTAAAGGAGCACTGACACAAAAATTTTGCACCTTGTTTTTTTTTTTTGTTTTTTTTTTGTTTTTTTTGCAATAGGTAGCTTACGACCCACTTATCACGGCTGGAAACCTCGTTTGCGCGAGTGCGCGACGGTTAGTTATTTACAGACGTTTTTAGAGCGCCCAGTCGCAGTTTCGGTTTCAAAGAGCACCGAGCTAGTCAGGAGCAGTTCCGGTAGCAAGAGAAACGCAGCTGGCCACGTGACCACGCAGAACTGTGACGTGGGCGGCGCGCGCGAGAGCGGGCGCGAGCGGGTGCCGCACTGACAGTTCGTCTGCTACGCCTGCACGTGCTGTGCAATGTCGTCGCCATCGCCGTCGTCGTCATCCGAAGACGACGATTTTTCGCAGGCAGGAGTCGCCGCCTTGTTAGATGTGGCCAACCATTTTCAATTTGACCCGCTCGACACCAGCGGCTGGGAAAGTGACACCGACAGTGGAACACCCCGGCATATGCACACTTATCGTAGAGTCAGTGCCGGAATATCAACAGAGTTTACAGAGGTGGTGCACGACATCAGCCAACGGGCACGACGAGCGTACAGCGGAGAGCACAACCAGCACACGCAAAGACGCAAAGCCGCAGGCACGGAGGAAGAAATCGCAGGTAGCGCAAGGGCACAACCAACAACCAGCCAACACAATATCGTGACGTAGTTTGTTTACATTGCTACCGCGTTGATGTCGGAGTCGCGAGGGGCTCGCATCTCGCTCAGTCGTGCGGCATGCACTTTGAAATTGATTTTAAATATGTTCTAGGCTATATTTTCCCTTGATATTTCGTAGGCGTTGTCTATGTCTCCACATACATCTATTTCACTCATTATCTCGCCTTCGAAATTTTGCGTCAGTGCTCCTTTAAAGAAATAATTTTTAGGGCGTCGGCCATATTGAAATAATCATGAGTAACCTTACGGACCTGGTCGTGTAGTTCAATTCGGCACCCCAGTGTCCGGGGGACATGCAGTGCACACGTCACACAACACATTTCGGCCCTCTAGAAGAGGGTCGAGGTTTCTTCGGCTGCTGGGACTCGGACCGGCTATCCTGGGAGCCGTCCGAGCTGGTGCCAGCCGTGTGCGCACGCTCAACTTCTCGCGGGGCAAGCATCTCCACATCACATGTGGAGATGCTTCCTCCACAGTACCACCGACGACCTTGACTGCTGGCTGTTTGTCGAGGCGCGTCAATAAAGAGTTCCCATGGCGTCTTGCAACTTGTTCGAGGAAGTCGCGAGCCTGGCTTTCTGATGGTACCGGTGTGTTTGGCTCGTTCGGCTTTGAAACTTCGTCTGATGACACACCAGCGTCCGACTTCGGAATGTCTGAGACTACGGCGCAGTCAGCCGCTGGAATTAAAGATGCGGCCAGTGCGTCGGCCCCTACAAGCGTTTGCTTATCAGCTGGTGACGCGGGAAAACATGGCAGATTGTGTTTGCCTAAAGTAGACGCCACGTCATCCATGGTGTCTTCTTTTTTGTCAGGGAGGCTGGCAGACATGGCGTGTTGGGGTTGGCCAAGCTGTGTACTTCTTCATTTTCTCTTAACGTGGCTTCCGGAGGTGAATTCTTGACTATTTCTTCAGCAGCTCCGGTTTCACGTTCAGCTGTTATCGTAGGTGGCATGGTCGGTAGAGGAGGAAAGGACCCCGCAGCAGCATCCGAATATGAACGCCGTACTGGGCAGACGGTAGTGGGGTGACCATCTCCACAACGTCCGCAGGGGCGGTCGCATCCTTCACCATCGTGCCAATGGACGCCACAGCGACCACAGAGCGTAGCTGTGCACTGTGCCCGATAATGGCCACTGGAGCCACACCGACGACAAACACGTTGTAGGCCGCGGTAATCGAACGTGACTCGATGGCCCGATATTCGTAGGTAGTTGGGGACGGGATTTGTGGTGCTCATTTCCATCCGGACAAAACGTGTGCCTGTGAGGACTCCGCGTCGTGCGCTCATGAAGCCAGCATTTACAGACAACACCTTGCCGTATGGGGACAAAGCATGAGCGAGGGCTTCGTTGGGGACGAAGGACGGTAGGAATAGGCAGGCGACGTTAGTTACCTGCGGGCCAACAGGAACGACGGGAATACGCCCGCCACCGATGGTCAGGCAGCCAGCGTCGACGATGAGAGTCATGGAAGCCATGCTCTTGTCTGTGACTTGGTAGTTCATGCCTCCCATATGCTGAACGCAGTGAACCTCGGACAGGCCAACTATTGATGCCGTCGCGTCGACGATGGTCTCGGGAGTAGTCCCCGCAGGGACAACACCGAAGGCTTGGGCCTTCGAAGGGGTCCACGACGCCGCAGGCGCCATGGCTAGATGAGGTGGACGTCCCTGACGTAGAACACGCAGGGACGTCAACAGGATAAAAAATGCCCCCACCTCCCCGAAAGGAATCGTGAGGAAATGCAAATGCATTTTGCGCGCGCTTCACTCCATTTATATATGGTGGTTGTGGTTCGAAGAAGGAAAAGGCGCCTAATTTCTGCAGCCCGGTCGGGAGTACGGCGCAGCGCCTGTTTTTTTTTCCTTTTTTTTGTTTTTTTATTGTTTTTTCTTATTTTTATAATTTTATTTTCTTATTTTTATTATATATATATATATATATATATATATATATATATATATATATATACACACGTGCGAGCGAGCGGACGGGAGAGTGGGGCGCAGGGAGGAGAGAGAGCAAACGGTGAGAGAAGGAGCGGCGAAGCACTGCACCTACCCTCGCCTACACTCTCGCCACACACGCGGGAGCTCCGCCGAGCTCCCGCGATGCGAGCGCCCTCACACACCAGAGCGCGCTCCTCCTCTCCACTCGCTCTCCGCTACTCCGCCCGCACCACCTGCTCCGGTTGCTAGGGGCGAGGATAAGCGCGCGCGCCCGCAGCTGTTGCTATGGGAGAGGGAGTGAGAGCGGAGAGATGCGGACACCGACGCCTGACATAGCCCGACTAAGAAATGCATTCGGATTTAAAAAAACAAATCTATGCATATCCACGAAGTGTATGCTGATGATGAGGCGAAGCAGTGTTTATCGGATCATGAATCGCGGTCTTCTATTTTGTTCTGGTTAACAGCCTTTTACTTTGTTCTTGTTAACCTTTTCTTCTGTCATATGCTTTGATTGATGGGTGGTTAAATGTCGGTGTTTTTACGGTGTTGTGGCCTTTTACTTTGTTTGTTCTGGTTAACAACCTTTTGATAATCATTTTTGTTCTTCACAGATGTTTCGGTTTGTCCACATGCCCCTGCGCTACATCTGCTGTATAGGCCGGACGTCGACTGATGGATGGATGGACATTCTGGGGTCTTAAGGTGCTTCGCCCCTCAAAATTGCTGGAGGGGAAGCTCCAACTTTGCCTTGCCAGCAGAATTGAAGCCTGCTTTTGCCCACCAAAGATCTCGGATGAGTACTCTTTTCTGGTGTTGCCCACTTAGAGATCAAGTAGCTTTGATCTCTTAGGGTAAATACTCCGTGAATGATAAAATGAAATATTATTGTTCCCGACGAAATAACACATGGAGACGACTATTGGTGACTTAATCTCCGATTAAATTTGCCAAGAATTCGAGGCTCACTACGGAAAAGTAGTAACACAAAGACACACTTCGAGCACTATCTGACCCGAGAAGCTGCCTCATTAAACTCGTCGGGCATGCGTAGAAAACATTTGGTACTGTTGTTACTTGTTTTCTTTGTTTTGTTTCTTTGTGTACTAGCTACATGTACAATAAAACTTCCCTTTTTTCCTTCCCGGAACGGAGACAGTTTATCATGCCCCAAGTAAGATAGCGGCCGCAGACGCCATCTTTTTATGGGCACGGCTTCACTACTATGCGATAAATTCCACTGCAGCAATTTTTTTAAACCTCTGTGGGTGTGCGCGGTGTTTTTTTCTTTTTTCGCTCCACGTCACCAGTGGACACACAAAGGGGCCACTTTGTGTGTCCCCGCCTGTTCGACGAGCCGGGGAATGCTCAAGGAGAGGAAACGCCCCGCGCGTCTTTAACAAGCGCGGAACGACGCGAGGGGGGGGGGGGGGTGTCCCTGATGCAGCCACTGCGACCTTTGCAATTGGTTTTACGAGCGCGCTCGGCGCGGGCGCACGTGTTATCTCGCAATCTCAGCAGCCGACAGCGGGCGGCTGGCTCCTACGTGCTCCGCTCTCAACGCGAGGACATTGTGCGAACAGTGTCCCTGGACCGGCCGTATGCTCTTAAACCAGCATTTAGTAGAGTTGCGTGAGATCGGATCCAAAAGAGTTAGCTGCCAGCCTCACTTCGATTAACATTAGAATTTGTTGCTATCGCCTTCACTGCTTCACCCTTGCGGTGAAACTGACTTTTTTTTCTTCAGATTTTTTTCTTTCTGCCATTTTTATAGATCTCCATACATATACATATCCGGGACATGACAGCGACGGCGCCGACAAAAATCAGCCGAGAGTGTTCATATAATTGCTATCACAATAAAATTGAAGCACACTTTGTACATTCCAAAGTGTGTTCGGCGAAAGCTTGTGGTCATTCGACTGACCATGCCATGTCTTTTTGTTTTACCGGACGGCCGGACGGACAGACGGATGGACGGGCGGACACGGACGAACGGGCGGACACGGACGGACGGTCGGACACGGACGGACGGTCGCATAGATGGACGGACACGGACCGACGAACGGACAACAGGATGGACACGGACGGACAAGGGTGGATGGACGGACGGTCGGGCGGACGGACGGACGGACGGACAGACACGGACGGGCAGACGGACGGAGACGACGGACGGTCTGAAAGACGGACATACGGACGGACAGATGGTCGGATGGACAGACATGGACGGACGGACTGACTGACGGACACACGCTCAGACGGACGGATGGTTGGACGGACAGACACGGACGGACGGACACACGGATGGACGGACACGGACGGACACACGGATGGACGGACACGGACGGACACATGGATGGACAGACGGACGCGGACGGACGGATGGACGTGAGCATAAGACATTAAAGACTTTGGCCTAAAGAAGACGACGAAGTGATAGGAGAACGTTGTTTGCCTTCTGCGCTCCTGCGAATTTGGTTGCACCAGCCGTGTAAAGACTTTTTACAGTTTCGGGGACAGTGTCAGCTGCGGTCACTGATACCGGTGAGTGAAGTGACGGCACTGAGCGCCGACGTTTCAGGGCCACCGTGGCGGAGGGCACCGACCGAGATGTGCGAGCGTGGCAGGGGCCGCCATTACCGCAACGTGGCTTCGGAACCGACGAGCCTGTGAGCCAGCCAGGAGCCGCCAAGGTCTCCTACATTAGGCCACTAATAATAATAATAATAATATTTGGGGTTTTACGTCCCAAAACCACGATATGATTATGAGAGACGCCGTAGTGGAGGACTCCGGAAATTTCGACCATCTGGTGTTCTTTAACGTGCACTGACATCGCACAGTACACGGGCCTCTACCATTTCGCCTCCATCGAAATGCGACCGCCGCGGCCGGGATCGAACCCGCGACCTTCGGGTCAGCAGCCGAGCACCTTAGCCACTGTTCCACCGAGGCGGACTACATTAGGCCACTGACACTCGTCCTGGAGGCGACGAGGAAAGCTGAGAACATGTCGGATGAAGCAAAGTCTGCGAAAAAGGTGAGAGTGGAAGATCAGAGCGATAACATTAATGAGAGAACATCGACCTACTCACTTAGTGAACAAGAAGATATTGAATGTGATGAGGAGGCAGACTCGTTCACTCAAGTGATGTATGAAAAGAGAAGATTAGAGGGAATTCCGGTGGTATTCCGACCAATCGAAGATGCAAAGACGTTCTGGAAAGTAAACCCAAACGTTGTAGCCTCGGAAATTGTTGCGCTGGCAAAGGAGAAAGTGCGTTCTTTCCGAGTAAACAAAGACGGAAGCTTTTCGGTCACTGTGAGTTCTCTTGCCTCAGCCAAAAGCTTGTTGTCATGTGTGCAGGTGGCTGGGTTGCTGGTGAAGCCGTTTATTCCAGAATCATATATACGAAACGTTGGAAAAAGCCGACATATGTGCCTCTGGAATATACAGAAGAACAACTTACAGGAATATTTGAGAGACGTAGGAGTGACTTCGGCCAGACGCCAAGCTCGTTACATTCGTCAAGAAGATGGCACTGTGGAATCACGCCCCCTGAAAAGTGTGATCTTGCAGTTCCGCTATGACCGACCACTCCCAGAGCGAGTGTATCTTGGATTCACCAGTCATCCAGTTGAAGAATATCTAGGCCCAGCAAGACGCTGCTACAACTGTCAGAGGTTTGGACACTTAGCAAAAAACTGCCGAGGAACAAGGCGCTGCAAAATATGTGCTGAAGACCACCATCACAAGGACTGCAAGTCTATAAGACAGCCTAAGCGCGCGGAATTGCAAAGGGCCCCATGCTGCTTCATTCTCTGGATGCCCGCAGAACAAAGCAGCTTCACTTCAGCATCAACATGACATCATCTATGGTCGCATACAACAGCGCGGCGCACCCGAACCAAACATGAATACCATGAATCCAGCACGGCCTCCGCGACCGCAATTGCCTAAACATCAGGACACTGTTAAGATGTACGCGCAAGCTGCAAGAGGACTGCGAAACCGAGAGGAAAGTCTCGGGTCATCACCAAACCTGCAACAAGCTCGACAAGAGCCTCAGGAGGGATCTCGAGAGAACAACAACCATGTGCCAAACAGCCGGCAACGTACGAGAACATCGCATCCAGTAAGTGTCACGCAACAGGAAAACTCCTCTATGTCAATCGCTCAACTTGTCATACCTATGTTGTTCACGGCTTTGAAAGCCATACTTGCCGCAGTTCCACAGGCTAATAGCCTCCCTGAGGTGAAAGCTGTTTTGTCAATGGAGCAAGTGGTGTTGCAATACGCTACACCAGACGCTGCACAGGCAAGGCATGAATAACTGTTATCAAAATGTCGCCATATACCAGTGGAATGCGAGTAGTCTTCGCTCTAAGAGTGCGGATTTTAGGAAATTTGTAGCTCAGTTCACTTTTCCAGTGTTATGCATCACAGAGGCTGGAGTAGACAACACATTTCGACTGGCTAACTACGTTGTGTATACATCCACTAGATCTGCAGGGCTGAGCACAGCGATGATTTGTGTGCGACGAGATCTACCGTCAGTTTTATTAAGTGCTACATCCTCAGACTATCCAGAATATGTTGCATGTGAAGTTCGGTTCGGCAGAGTAAATATAACTGTAGTTAGTGTTTATCTACAACCTTCAACTAACATTTCACTTTCTACACTAACGGGACTTTTTCCGAAGTACACCAAAGGTGTGATATATTGCGGAGATTTCAATGCACACAATGTCATGTGGGGAAGTACCTACTGCGACAGTCGTGGAAACAAGGTACAAAAGGCAATTCATAATAGCGGACTGTGTGTTTTGAATGACGGCTCAGTTACGTTCTTACGGGGTTTTAATTACTCCAGCTGCCTCGACCTCACGCTTTGCTCAAACGATATAGCCTGCGGAATAACATGGAGAACGGACATTGAAACAAGGGGTAGTGATCATTTCCCCATCCTAATACAGCATCCTAGACTACGCTTTTCGACTTATCGGCGTTCGGCAAAGATAACTAAATTGGCAGGCATTGCAACATCACCTAACAAGTCAAACTGATACTGTCAGTGATACGGACACCCTGCTATCACTTATTGAGAACAAATTAAAGGTGTGTTCAAAGTTTGTTAAAATTCCTGATGGTTACGCCGGGGTAGACTCTGAATACGAGAGACTTAGAGCAATACGCCGCAGAGCTGAAAGGAAATACCGGCGCACAGGTCTTCTTGAAAATTACCGAGAGTGCCAAAAAACACATGATCGTATGAGTCGGCAACTGGAGCGACTAGGCGCAAAGCGCTGGAGGGAATTCTGCACATCACTTACCCCCCCTCACACAAGAGTCAAAATTATGGAATGTCTTGCGCTCTCTAAGTGGGTCAGTAACACACGAACAGCCGTTCAGGGCCCTAGGCTTTGGTGCAAAATATACCGGAAACGACAGTCGCGAATGAGTTTTGCCAGCTAATTAACCGCCCAAGTGCAGCAGTGAGCACACTTGAGTACATAAACTCTGTAGAACAAGTCAAAACACCGATCGCATTGGCTCTCCGCACTCATCATCATGACCTAGATCAGGCGTTTTCGCTAGAAGAATTAAAGAACGCGCTAATATCGTGCCGTCAGAAGACAGCAGCTGGGCCGGATGGGGTCACCTACGCTGCTCTGAGAAACCTGGGCCCGGTGGCCACAAATACTTTGTTAAAAGTACTAAATGATGCATGGGTATCAGAATGTCTTCCTCCGTCTTGGAAAGTTGCACGAGTCGTTCCGGTACTAAAACCTGGTAAAAGTCCATTATCTATAGATTCCTTCCGTCCTGTCAGTCTGACTAGCTGCTTATGTAAACTTATGGAAAAGATGATTGACGCTAGGCTTCAATGGTGGGCGGAATGCACGAACGCACTCCCAGAAAATATGGCAGGCTTCCGAAGGCATCGGTGCACGATGGATGCCATTTTAGATCTGGTTACTCATGTAGATCACGAGAGGAGTTGTGGGAAAATCACCATAGCAGTGTTCCTAGACATAAAGAGGGCATTTGACACAACAAGACATATACACGCTCTTCATGGGTTACCTCAGTTGGGCATAGTTGGACGAACACTGAGGTGGATCTCAGAATTCTTGAAAGACCGGAAAATATTTATTGAAACCTCTGATGGCAAAAGCAAAGAGCATAAAGTGAATCAAAGTGTTCCCCAAGGTAGCGTCCTCAGCCCATTTCTGTTTAATTGTGTTATGGCTGAACTGTCACACATATTGCCCGCGACCTTGAATTATTCACTTTATGCTGACGACTTGTGCATATGGGCAACGGATTCGAGTATTCCAGTCGTTCAGCATACGCTACAAGCAGGCCTAACAACGATTAATGAGTTTTTGAAAAGCAGAAGTATGATTCTCTCACATGAAAAAACTGCTCTACTACCTTTTACGAGGAAGTTCCTCAAAAGATTTAAGCTCGAGATTGACTCCCAGCGTTTACAACTTGTGCGACAGCACAAGTTTTTGGGAGTTATTTTAGACAGGTGGCTGTCATGGGCTCCGCAAATTAAAGCATTAGAGGAGAATGTCAATTCCTTAGTGAACGTTCTTCGTCGATTTGCAGGAGTGAGATGGGGCAGTACAAGTTCTTATTTAATACGCATTCATTCTGCAATGATTAGAAAAAGAATTTCATACTCTGCTCCAGTACTATACGGGATATCTCGTAATTTAGAAGAAGCCGTCCAGAGAATGATGGCGAGAAGCCTTCGTATATGTCTTGGCGTACCACGCGCATCTGCTAGCGCCTTGGTCATCGTGGAGTCCCGTCAACCAACCTTCCAAGCACTTACATTTACAGAAACCTGTAGGCACTTCTTTCGATTGGCGACACAACACGCTAATCATCCTCTTTGCCGAGCGGTTCAGGAAAGAACCGCTGCTCGTATCCATGCAGATATAATACAATGAAAAAATTTACTACCTACACATGAATACTGGTCGGCATGCGCAACTCATCCCCCCATGGCGACTCGCCATTCCAGAAATTGTCACATCGATTCCGGGATTAACTCGAAAGTGTTCCATGCCTGTCATTGCAATAAAACAATTTACTTTAGCCCATCTTTACACAAATTATTCTGATCGTATTAGCGTTTACACTGATGGGTCATGTCGAAAACAAAGTTCTACGTCAGCTTTTTATATACCTGAATACCAAGAAAGAAAAGCTTTTCGGCTCTGCCACTTTACGACGTCCACAACGGCAGAACTATTTGCTATACTTTCTGCTTTACGCTTCATATGTAGACAGACAGGACCACTTCGCTGGGTAATTTTAAGTGACTCGCAATCATCATTAGTGTGTATAAAAGATATGAAGTTAGGAAAAACATATAACAGATTAGCATATGAAATTCGGAAGACATACGCCATAGCAAAAGACTTACATCATGATATCGTTTTCCAGTGGATCCCAAGCCACTGTGAAATCACCGGAAATGTCACAGCTGATTGTCAGGCACATGCAGCGCATCAAGATAACGATTTATCTCTATTACCTCTCGCGGCGAGCGATGCACGATGTTTCTTGAACAAACTATGTGGTCGATTGTCCAAAGAGACTTGGTTCGCGAACGGAGCGCAAAACTCTCAATTATATACGATCGATCCTGCAATGGAATTTCAAATTCTGATTAAAATTACCCGTTCTGTAGAAACATTAATTCATAGACTTCGTCTAGGCACTGCCTACACCAAGAGCTTCTTATATAGGATAAGGAAGACTAATTCTGCTACATGCACATGTGAAGAGGCAGAAGAAGACATAGAACACCTCCTTCTACATTGCAAAAATTATGCTGTTCCCCGTAAAAAGTTTTTAGAAAAGCTAAACAGATTGGATAGACGGCCGCTATCACTGGCAAAAGTTTTGGGTCCATGGCCGACAGAAACTCTCCAAAAGATTGCTGCACGCGCTCTAGTGCAGTTTTTAGAAGAGTCGGAAATATCAAAAAGGTACTGATTCAAATTTGTAATTATTGTTCGCATTGACATACTTCTGGTCACATGTTTCGTGTTGTCTCTCGTGATTCAAGACAGCTGTGTGCGGGCAAGTGCCCAGAGACTGGTGGGTGATCGCATTATATCAAGGACTGAGAGATGAACTCTTCTGCAAAGTGCGAACGTTTCTTGTGTGTCTTGTGTGTGAACATTGTTGGTGGCGCGTGGACATTGCTCATGAAGTGAGAACATTCCTTTTAAAAGGACATTGTTGTGCCTGAAATTCACAATACTCTACTGTTATGCATAAGTTCGTGACGCAAATTATTAAGTAAGGGAAGAGGAGTAGCCGGAGCCATGTATAGGCACCAACCTCTCCTTAAACACATTTAATAAAAAAAAACTTTGGCCTGAAAAGGCAGGAACGCTCTGAATGCCGTCCTTCGCCTACGCTGCTTTCAGCAACATAGGCGAAGGACGGCATTCAGAGCATTCGCTCTATGGCTACCGTGGAGCGAGTGCATCCTCGAATGACTGAAACGTCGCTCGCACGATTCACAACAGCACTTTTCTGGCAAAGGTAAACGCGCCCTATTTCAAAGTATCGCCAGTTTGAGAGTGCTCAGTTATGGAAGAGCACATCGCGAGCCTGTGCGACTACCCGCGTACAATGTTATGGGATTCATGCACTACAAAAAATCACCGCCATATCCACAAAGTGAATGATGTTAGAGGAGCTTGCTCCGAGATGATCGGGTAGCCCGCGAATGCTCCGTACACATCTCCGACCATCATATATAGACGTGACAACGTTGTTATATATACATTACATGCGGCGCTCGGGCGGCGAGCCCGCCGCGCTGCTGCCTTGGCTTCTGCCGCCTCTGCGGTGTTCATGCGGCCGAGCGGTAACGAAGAGTGTTCACTGCGTGAGCTCCCGGCGAAAAGAAAGGAAGCGCGCGTGCTGAGAGCGCTGAGAGTTGTCTGCGTCGCCGTGAGCGGCGCCGCCATCTAGTGAGCATTCTTGAAATCACCGGAGAAAGCCGGCGCCTTGAGCGGCGTGTACACGCCGCCGCCGAGGCAATCGCCGCCGCCGGACAAGGCGCGAGCATAAGAAGCTTGCCGAGCAAGCTCCTAAAACACTGACGAATGCTATATGCATGCACAACAGGGTGAGTTTCAACTGAAAAGGTCAGACGATAACATTTAACTAACCTATGTGGCTACAGAAAACCTCACGAAGCTGACAAATGTACGCTGTGGACTATCATTGATAGCGCGAGTTGCGACAAATTTTCACAAAAACTTCGCGTCTCGGGAGAACGATTCAGATTTATCTTGTTATGGAGGGTCCGGTTTGTTGACTGATGCAGAAAACATGCAAAGTCGTAGTACTCCTTTCTTGCTACCGCCTTAACACTGAGGCTAGCACAGCCGAACAAGGGAGCGACTGCGTAGTGTTGCCATTCTGTCGCCTATTAACCCTCCTCTAGAGGACGCTCCTGAATTCCGCTTGACAGCGCGACAGTCTATGGTGATTGCGAATACAGTAAAAGGTCAATGATACGAATTTCGAGGGGTCGCCAAAAATATTCGTATCAACCGAACTTCGTATCACCAGAAAATATAAAATATTAACATGCCACAACAGAAAGCTGGTGCAAGTTTTCATTAATTGTTTCTGAGGGCCGCAGCAACGTCACGAACAGCTCTGAATGATTGGCAGTGAAGTTTTTAGACGTCAACGATCATACGTGCACTCGTAAATATACGGCCCATACTCGCGTGGGTAATTAGTGAACCAGGTGTTCTATGACCCGCGACAAGAAGCAGCCCCTGCCTAATCTTTGTAGTGTTAAGGTGTTTATTTTCCGGCACTCAGCGATAATTCCTCAGCGATGGCCACGGCCAGGCACGGACTCCCAGCGCGAGCGGCGTCCTTTTTGGAGATGACCCACTAGAAGGCGCTCGAGAGTCCAACCCATTTCTAAGTTCCAAGGCTTCGCTACAATTACCCCGGGTACGAAAAGGGAGCCGCCGGGCTTACCTAACAGCTTGTCACTATGAGCGGGTCATAGTAGGCCTTCAGGTGCTCCACGTTGACAATGTCGCGCCCTCGACGGCGCATGTCCGAAGATTGTTCGATGGGTTCGATGAGGTAGTGGACCGGAGATGTGCGCTCGATGACATGGTAGGGGCCTTCGTATTGCGGCAGTAGTTTGGAAGAGAGGCCAGCTACAGAGGTAGAGACCGAGAGCCATACGAGCGCTCCAGGGAAGGACGTGGGCTCAGAAGTGGCGGAGCCATCACGAATACTCTTCTTCCACTCTTGTTCATTCGTCGTAAAGGTCTTGGCAAGCTCGCGACACTGTTCAGCAAGCCTGGCTGTGTCAGAAATAGGGCACACTCAGATGGATCTGGCGGGTACGGGAGTATCGTGTCGATGGTGTGCGACGGGTGCCGTCCGTATAGTAAGAAGAAGGGTGAAAAACCAGTAGTGCTCTAAGGGGCGGTGTTGTAAGCGTAGGTGACGCAGGGCAGTATAGCTTCTGTAAGGTCTGGCGTCGCGGGCAGGGGGGGGGGGGGGGGGTGCGAGTGTGCCGTTCCCCCAAAAGCATGGTTTCCGAGGGGCCAGCTCCTGGGCGCCAGAAGGTCAAACCGCAGGGACGCTCGGCTCGAGCACAAGAAACGCGGTGACAACCAACACCTCCCGCTTCCCGTAACCGTTCTCAGGGGAAATCCGCGGTCTGTTTACCATCGTTTTAACGACCAACGCGGTGGCCTCCGGCCAGCGGGGTTCCGGGAGGCGGCGTGAAGGCGTCCAGTGCGTTGGCACCTATATATCTCGGACAGAGTCCGCGAAGCGGCTGTCACGCCAACACGTGGTGATGGCATGGGCCCGCTAGCTAACCGGCCGCACAGGGCAACCTGATTAGGGTAGCTGAACGGCGCCACCAAAGTGCGTTCTGGGCCACTTTTTGGAATGTCCCTTGTCGGCCGTTCCTTTCGTCTCTCTCTCTCCGACCGGGGCTCAAATGCTGCAGAAAGAGAGAGAGAGGGGGGAGGGACGCCGGCAGGCGAACTTACAGTCGGCCCAATAAGCGGACTGAGTGTTTTTGATTTGCCGTGAGGAAAACGGGAAGGAGCAACCAAGGCGTTAAAACCTGGCTCCCGGCTCCTCACGGGGGTTCTGGTCGCAAGAGCGCTGCTATGCACTGTCGGCTCTGCCGAGTTATGTCGCGACAGTTCCCGATGTAAATAGTTGCCTTATAGCCTTGTATATATCTTGTATATAAATTCAGTTTGTTGTCAAGAGAAGGACTAGTCCCTATCCTTTGGAAGCAGCGACAACCAGCGACGAGGCAAGGCAGCTACAACCAGCCTTCCACTCCCTTCTGCATTGACAGCGGCTAAGCAGCTGAAAGAGCTCTGCTCGGGAGAAGAGAGGGAGTGGGGAGAAGATTGCGTTTACTGCATACCAATTCGTGTGGTCGGCGGCGACGTACATCGAAAGCATGTCGCCGAGGGTGCGGTTAAAGCGTTCGTGAGGCCATTCGTCTGCGGGTGGTAAGCAGTAGTTTTGCGGTGGACAGAATGGCACTCCGTGAGGATGGCTTACACGACTTCCGACAGGAAGACGCGGCCTCGATCACTGAGAAGCTCCTGGGGTGGACCGTGACGCAGTATCAATCGGTGCAGCAGGAAGGAGGCAACATCGCGCGCAGTAGCCGCAGGGAGGGCGGCGGTTTCGGCGTATCGCGTTAGGTGGTCTACGGCGACAATGGCCCAGCGGTTACCAGCCGACGTCAGAGGAAGTGGTCGATACAAATCGATACCAACACGCGCAAATGGACGGTCAGGGCAAGGTAACGGTTGTAGACCGGCTGGGGACATGTGTGTCGACGGTTTGCGGCGTTGGCAATCGAGGCAGGAGCGAACGAACTTCTGCACGTAGCGGTACATCCCTCGCCAGAAGTAGCGGTGTCGAATGCGGTGGTACGTTTTGGATACCCCAGAGTGCGCGCATTGCGGATCAGAGTGGAAGGACTCATATATTTTCGACCGCAGACTGCGGGGTATCACGAGTAGCCACTGCCGGCCGTCGGCGTTGTAATTGCGTTGGTGCAGGAGGCCGTCAAGTATGGCGAAATGGTGAGCTTGACGACGCAGGGCGCGAGTGGATGGTGTTGCGGACGGATCAGAGAGCAAGTCGATCAGCGGGGCGATCCAATTATCCTTGCGCTGTTCGGTAGCGATGATGTGAACATCGATGACAGAAACAGCAATGGAGGCAGGGGGCATTGTCGTCAGGCAGAGGGGAGCGCGAGAGGGCGTCGGCGTCAGCATGCTGACGTCCGCTGCGGTACAGCACGCCGATGGCGTAGTCTTGCAGGCGAAGAGCCCAGCGGGCGAGACGGCCTGAGCGGGCGAGACGGCGAGACGGCGCCGAACGGATTCGCGAAATCGTCCGCTCTGTCGTCCGCTCTGTCGTCCGTGAAGAAATGGAGAAGTTGTACGGGGCAAGACAAACCGAGATCGGTTCCATCACCAGTGTCTTCCGTGACGAGTCCAGCAGGCGCTACACACCCATCGTTTTTAACCGATGTCTGTCGATGCGGAAACGGCTACTGTGTCTACTGATAGTCGACGCCGTACGTACGCGGAAGCCTTGGAAACTGCCACGCCTCTTTCTAGCCCAGCCATCCCGATTCAGACAATGATGCCGTCAGTCGCGATTCAGTCAGCAAACGCTGGTTTGGACTTCGATGGTCGCCGAGCACCCACGCGCAAGCTTGACCTCTGGCGTACGTCGGACAGACGACCCCTCTGCTACCATTGCGGTGAGGCCGGTCACATTTACCGCGAATGTCCCTACCGACAACTTGGACTGCGCGGTTTCTCCATTAATTCGCCTCGTCCCCAAGTTGTTAATTTGGTTTTTTATGGCGCAAAAGCAGCTGAGGCTATGCTGCGCCAAACACAAGGTGTTAAGGAATGGACACTGAAATGGGCTTTTAAAGCTTGTTTAGGACGTTACATTCTTTCAGAAAGTTTAGCACGTCAGCCAGGGGTACTATAGGGTCATCTCCTAGTAACAAAGCAGGGTGTAAAGGTACGTGTTGTTTGTATAGTTTGCTGAAATGTTTTTGTCTCTGTGTTTCAATGTTGGGACATGTGATTAGGATATGCATAAGTGTTAACGGTTCTTGGCATTTTTCACACGTTGGTTGTTCTTCCTTTGCGAGCAAAAAGTTGTGTGTCAAGTGGGTGTGCCCAATGCGGAGTCGACATAACACAACTTCGATAAACCGTTCTTGGTGACGGCAGTTCTTCCATTCACCCAGTATCGGCTTTACCAGATGGAGCTTATTGCTCGTGCACGAGTCCCAGTGTTGTTGCCATTTTGTTAAGAGCGCTAGACGGATTGTTCTCTGGCTGTCTCTTAAGGGAACTTTTATTTTTGTAAGTGTTTTGTGTACTGCTAAAAAGGCGCACTCATCTGCTTTTTCGTTGCCAGGTATCCCAACATGGCTTGGGACCCAGCAGAAACGTATAGAAGTTACCCCGCTATTTAAAAGTACAATGTTTAAAATGTCGCCAACTAATGGTTCGCACTCGGATTTGACATGTAGAGCTTTAAGTGCGCTTAATGAATCTGTATATACGATCGCTTTTTTGTGTTTGCCAGCGATGATTTTTCGAACTGCCTCATATAAAGCGTAAACTTCGGCTGTAAAAATAGAGATACAATGAGGTACTCTCACACTAACTGCGCTTTCCCCTGTCACGATTCCAATACCCACATGATTTCTTGTTTTCGATCCATCCGTGTAAAATTCAGTGTAATCTCGATATTTGTCCTGAAGTGCACGGAATTCCTGAATTATATGTTCTGGTGGGGTGGATTTTTTCTTTAGATGGCTTAAAGATATATCGCAAAGCTGAGTGAGATCCAGCCATGGCGGTAGTCTCGGTGGTTTTATGGCGACATCAAGTGCTTCTTCAGAGATGACATATGTCCGGCAGTATTCCTCGAAACGCAAGACAAGCGGCTTGATTAGGTTCGGTTTGTTAAGGTAATGTAATCGTGAATTACACTTTGTGACAATGTTGTAGCAGATGTGTTGTGGTGATGACCTTATTCTTAAGACGTATGACAGAGTTAGTAATGCTCTTCGGTGACACAAAGGAGGTTCGTTACATTCCACATATAAGCTCTCCACTGGTGATGTTCTGTAAGCACCACTGGATAGACGTAGGCCGAGATTGTGCACAGGGTCAAGACGCCGAATGTAAGACTCCCGTGCCGAGCCGTAGACGACACAACCGTAATCTAAAATACTGCGCACGATGGAACGGTAGATGCGCAGCAGGCAGAGTCGATCAGATCCCCAGTGCTTATGAGATAACACCTTTAGAAGGTTGAGTGCTCTATTTGCCTTAACTTTTAGTGCGTTTATGTGGGAAAGGAAGTTGAGTTTTTGGTCAAATGTAACTCCTAGGAATTTGTATTCTTGTTTTACCGGCATTTCAATGTTGTTTAGTTTAAGAGCAGGGTCAGGGTACAATCCACGTTTTTGCGTAAAGAGAACGGCGGTGGTTTTTTGTGCCGAAAAACGAAAACCGTTTTGGTCATCCCATTTCGTAAGCTTATTGATTGTTATTTGCAGTTGCCTTTCACAGGATTGTAGGCTGGAGGCCCGACAGGCGATCTGAAGATCGTCAACGTAGACGGAGTGCATGGTTGTGGGAGGTATGACCTTGTTGATGGAGTTCATTTTGACTATGAAGAGTGTTGTGCTCAAAATGCAACCTTGCGGTACACCGTTTTCTTGGACAAATCTTCGTGAGAGCACTGTGCCCAGACGTACTTGAAATGTTCTGTTCGATAAAAAATCATACAAACAGTTCAGAATTCTTCCGCGAATCCCCAAGTCAGCAAGGTCTCTAAGAATTCCATGTCGCCAGGTTGTATCATATGCTTTCTCTAGGTCAAAGAAGACCGCGAGACAGTGCTGCTTGTGTAGAAATGCACCTCGTATTTCCTGTTCCAGCCTAACAAGATGGTCAGTGGTGGAACAGCCCTTTTTGTATCCGCACTGGTGTATGTCTATTAGGTGGTCTGATTCGAGAATGAAAGTGAGTCTAATGTTTATAATGCTTTCGTATGTTTTTGCGAAACAACTTGTTAATGCTATGGGCCTATAGCTGCTCGGGGATGTTGGAGATTTACCAGGCTTTAGAAACGGTATGACTATTGCGTTTTTCCAACATTCCGGCATCATACCAGTTTCCCATATTTTGTAAAAAAATCGGAGCAGTACCTTCGTCGATGCTTGGGATAGATGGGCCAGCATTGTGTAGTGTACACGGTCAGGACCTGTTGCCGTTTTTTTACCGGCCGAGAGTATTCTGTTTAATTCGTGAAGTGTGAGTGGCTGGTTATAAAATTCATTGGAAGCACTCGTAGTGGGCAGGCTCTGTTTTTCAGCGGATTCTTTGTATTTAAGGAAAGCGTTTGTGTAATTCGCTGATGATGATACATTATAGAAATGTTCACCTAAAAGGTTGGCCTGGTCTTGTAGTGTTGTTTGTGTGCCTGGGCTTGTAAACAGTGGTATTGCGTATGATAGGTACTCTCCTCTAAACTTCCTCACCTGATCCCAGATATGTTTGGATGTTGCAGAACTATTAATGGATGATATATATTTTTGCCATGAGCTCTTTTCCGCTTGCCTTCGAATGAATCGCGCTTTGGCTTTTGCCTGCTTAAAGATTACCAGGTTGCTATATGTAGGGTACTTTCGTAAGATTCCCCAGGCCTTGTTTTGCTGTTTTTTAGCTTCGGTGCATTCCGTGGTCCACCAAGGATTTAATTTTTTGCGCACAACACCGGACGATTGCGGTATCGCTTTTTCTGCCGCTGAAATTATAGCCTGTGTTATCCTTTCATTAAGCTCCTGAACGGAAAGTTCTGGTGATAAAACCGCTTCAAGATTTGCGTTCTCAGTAAAAAGTGGCCAGTTCGCGAGTTGCAATTTCCATCGGCGTGGTTTGGTCGCAAATGTTTCGTAGGACGGTACGAGTTTGATTATGGCGGGCTGATGGTCACTGCCATATGATGTGTCGAGGACTTCCCATTTAAGGTCGCTAAAAAGACTTGGTGAGCAGAAAGCGATATCTAAACAACTAAAAGTGCGTGAGGTTGGTGAAAAATGAGTAAAAGCACCCGAGTTTAAAAGACAGATATCATTTGACAAAACAAAATCTTCAACTGCCTGTCCTCTTCGATCAGTTTTGTCGCTACCCCAAAGAGTATAGTGGGCATTAAAATCTCCAACTAAAATAAATGGGCTTGGTGATTGTTCTGCTAGATCTTCTAGTTGTTTAGCAGTAACTTGCGCATGGGGTGGAATATAAAGTGAACAGATGGTGATCGTTTTATGGGATAAAATGGTGACGGCTACGGCCTCGAGAGGTGTGTTTAGTTTTACTTCACGGGTAGGAGTGCCGCCCTGAACGGCAATAGCTACTCCTCCCGAGAGACGGCTACAGCATTCGCGGTCCTTTCGGGCTACTTTAAAGCCCTTGAGGAAATTATCATGTTTTGCACCAAGATTTGTCTCTTGGAGGCAGAAAGCCACTGGTGAGAAATCGTTGATAATGTCCTTTATGTCACCTAAATTATGAAGTAAACCTCTAAAGTTCCAATGTACGATAAACGCCATGATGAAATAAAAGTAAGCAAATGTACTTGTGGGGATTGTTTGGATAAAACTAAATATGATAGGTGACATTATTAAGAACTGACACTATAGACAAATGCGATAACCATTTGGTTATCGCTTGCTTTTCATGGTTATTGATACCTTTTCCTGTTTGGCGCGCTCCAGAGAGCGCTTGTCTTTCGGTGTCGATGACACCGATGTCTTCGGATCGACTTCCATCGCCCTGTCAGAGGCGCTGGAAGATCGAGAGCTCGGCGCTGAGACGCGAGTCTCAGGCCGTGGCGTTCGATTGATTTTAGGGCCCAGCGAGACCGGAGTCTGCGGGCCCTTTGAGGTGGATGGAGCAGCAGACGCTGCTTCCATCAAGGGGGCAGGTGGAGCTGCTACAGGACCACTGACCCTGGACACTGTAGGCTCCCGAGGCCGTTGTGGTGCTGCCCCCTGCCGCACCACGCTGGCAAAGCTTTTCAGAGGCAAGAGTGCGAGCCTCTTCCTCGCTTCAAAAAATGAAATTTTCTCTTTTATGGTGAGCGCAATCACCTCCTTTTCCTTCTTCCAGCAAGGGCAGGATCGAGAATAGGCCGGGTGATCACCCTGGCAGTTGACACAACACGGGGATTCTTTGCAGTTCTCAGATGGGTGGTCATTGGCGCTGCACTTGGCACATGTTTCTTTACCTCTACATGATTGTGATGCGTGGCCGAACCTTTGGCACTTGAAGCAGCGCCTCGGGTTCGGTATGTATGGTCTGACATTGATCTTTAGGTATCCTGCGTCAAGGGAGCTGGGGAGATTGCTTGTTCCAAACGTGAGAATAATGTGCTTAGTTGGGAGCTGTTCGTTGTTTCTTCTGATTGTGATACGCTGTACTTTGATTACATTTTGGCCTTGAAAGCCCTCGAGGAGTTCCTCGTCACTCAGGCTCAGGAAGTCTTCCTCTGAGATGACGCCCCTACAGGTGTTCAGCGAACGGTGGGCGGTGATTGTGACATCAATGTTGCCGATGCTGACTAGATCATATAGCTTTTCTATTTGTTCTTTCTTTTTCAGTTCGATTAGGAGATCTCCGCTGCTCATTTTGGATGCTTTGTAGTCTTTACCAATCACTTCTCCGAGAGATTTCGCCACCAAGAATGGGGACAATTTACGCAAGCTTGAGGTTCCTTCGCTGTGCAAGACATGGAAACGAGGAAAGTTGTCAAAGTCGGTACGGAGATTAAATTGAAAAGGTACTTCGGTGCGACCTCTTTTTACAGGCCGATCTGGAAGATGGGGAAAAGCGTCTGCCATGGGATGGTTTCGAAATTCGGCAGCGGTGGTAGCCACCCACCACCGAGCCCAACATGGGGGGCGCTACAGGTTTCAAGAACCTGCAGACGCCAGCTATACACCGCCGCTATAACCCAATATTCATACCCAAGACTGGATATGATACACAAGGTTAACCCTCGCCGCCTGGAAAATTGGAAGTGAATAGAAAAGAGGAGAGGACAGGAAAGATTAAAAGAGAGAGAAAGACGAAGATAAGGGTAGAGAGAGACAGGAAAAGGCGACTGCCGATTTCCCCTGGGTGGGTCAGCCCAGGGGTGCCGTCTACGTGAAGCCGAGGCCAAAGGGGTGTGTTGCCTCAGCCGGGGGGGCCTTAGAGGTTCCAATCACCCGGCGTCGGCTCAACCCCCCAGGATCCCCTTTTCCCCGGACACGGCTACGCCACGCACGGCTAAGCGTGGGAGGAGGTCGAAACCCCCCCCGTTAGCTCGGGTCCGTGGTGTCGCCACACACCAAACGCCTGCTCGCGCAGACGCCCCTGCGGGGGTCCCCAAGTTGGTCAGAGGCCCAGGGAAATAGTAGAGTATCTCGTCCAGCTGCGTGTACCCACACGACGTCAATCACGGTCACCATCTCCGCGGAGACCCGCAGTCATTAGGTCATGTTTCGAGGCGACGGCACGGGAACATTCCCTAAGCCCTCCTCGGGAAAACTGAAGGCAGCGGCCTTCGGGGCTGAGGTCGCTGGGACTCAAAGTGCGGAAGACCTCCCATCGACGCTGGCACGCAACGCCGACGACGCGTCATCAGAATTTGAGTACATGGCCAGCATATCGGCGATGGTCTTATTTAGACGCTCGGTGAGGCCATTGGTATGTGGGTGGTAGGCGTTGCTTCGGCGGTGACTTGTCTGGCTGTACCTTAGGATCGCCTGAGTTAGGTCCGCCGTAAAGGCCGTACCCCTGTCGGTAACGAGGACCTCTGGGGCACCATGACGCAATACGATGTTCTCGACGAAGAACTTTGCTACCTCAGCGGCACTGCCCTTCGGCAGGGCCCTCGTCTCGGCGTAGCGGGTGAGGTAGTCAGTAGCTACGACGATCCATTTGTTTCCGGAATTCGACGTCGGGAGGCCCCGGTAAGTCCATGCCGATTTGCTGGAACGGTCGGCGAGGTGGCTCGATGGGTTGCAGAAGTCCGGCTGGCCTAGTGGGTGGTGTCTTCCGTCGTTGACAATCTCGGCAGGTCTTCACGTAGTGGGTGACGTCGGCAGTGAGGCGAGGCCAGTAGTACTTTTCTTGTATCCTCGCGAGCGTACGGGAAAATCCAAAATGTCCAGCCGTCGGGTCATCATGCAGAGCGTCCAGAACTTCGGGACGTAACGCTGAAGGTACTACGAGGAGGGAGTCGGCCCGAAGTGGCGAGAAGTTTTTCTTTAGGAGAATGCCGTTCCGCAAGAAAAACGACTCTAGTCCTCGTCTGAATACCTTTGGAGCTACGGTTGCCTTGCCCTCGAGGTATTCTACAAGGCCCTTGAGTTCCGGATCGGCGCGCTGTCGTTCCGCGAAGTCATCAGCGCTTAAGGTTCCCAAGAAGCAGTCCCCGTCCTCGTCGTCCTGCGGTGGTGGGTCAACGGGGGCACGGGACAGGCAGTCGGCGTCAGAGTGCTTTCGTCCGGACTTGTAAACGACGGTGATGTCGAATTCTTGAAGTCTCAGACTCCATCGTGCGAGACGACCTGAAGGGTCTTTCAAGTTAGCTAGCCAGCACAAGGCGTGGTGGTCGCTCACAACTTTGAAGGGCCTTCCATAGAGGTAGGGTCGAAACTTTGGCGTAGCCCAGATGATGGCCAGGCACTCTTTTTCCGTTGTGGAATAGTTGCCTTCTGCCTTGGATAGCGACCGGCTAGCATAACTGATAACCCTTTCTTCTTCGTTAGTCTTCTGCACAAGAACGGCGCCGAGTCCTACGCTGCTTGCGTCGGTGTGGATTTCCGTATCGACGTATTCGTCGAAATGCGCAAGTATTGGAGGCGTCTGCAGGCGTCGTTTCAGTTCCTGAAATGCTTGAAGTTGCGCCGTTTCCCACCGCAACTCGACGTCGGTCTTTGTGAGCTGCGTTAGTGGCTCTGCGATGCGTGAAAAGTCCTTGACGAAGCGTCTGTAATAGGCGCATAAGCCGAGAAATCGGCGTACGGCCTTCTTGTCGGTGGGTGGCGGGAAGTCGGCGATGGCAGCTGTTTTCTGCGGGTCTGGGCGCACTCCAGTCTTGCTGATCACGTGACCCAAAAACAGGAGCTCCTCGTACGCGAAGCGGCACTTTTCCGGGTTCAGGGTGAGTCCGGAGCTCTTGATTGCTTGAAGTACGGGTTCAAGGCGCTCGAGGTGTTCGTCGAAGTTTGAGGAAAACACAACGACGTCGTCCAAGTAAACGAGGCAAGTTTGCCACTTCAAGCCTGCCAATACTGTATCCATGACTCGTTGGAAAGTCGCAGGTGCCGAGCAAAGACCAAATGGCATGAGCTTGAACTAGAACAAACCGTCTGGTGTTATGAAAGCAGTCTTTTCTCGGTCTCTCTCGTCGACTTCGTTTTGCCAGTAGCCCGTCTTGAGGTCCATCGAAGAAAAGTACTTCGCGTTATGGGGTCGATCTAGGGCGTCGTCTATTCGTGGGAGAGGGTACACGTCCTTCTTCGTAATTTTGTTCAGGCGACGATAATCGACGCAGAAACGTAGGGTCCCATCTTTCTTCTTCACTAACACCACAGGTGACGCCCACGGACTCTTTGAAGGCTGCATGATGTCGTCGCGTAGCATTTCGTCGACTTGTTTCTTTATGGCCTCGCGTTCTCGCGTCGAAACTCTGTACGGGCTCTGACGAAGTGGCCTGGCGCTTTCTTCGGTTATGATGCGATGTTTTGCGACTGGTGTTTGCCGAATTCTTGACGACGATGAAAAGCAGTCCTTGTATTGCAGGAGCAGTGCTTTCAGCTGTTCTTGCTTATGCGTCGGAAGGCTCGGATTGACGTCGAAATCTTGTTGCGGACCTCGATTCGTCGTAGCATGTTCGGTAGACTCGGCGAGGGCGAAAGTGTTGCTGGCTTCCACAATTTCTTCGATGTAGGCAACTGTCGTGCCTTTGCTCACGTGCTGATACTCGTTGCTGAAGTTCGTGAGCATCACTTTTGCTTTCCCTCCTCGCAGCTCGGCTATTCCTCTGGCGACGAAAATTTCGCGGTTTATCAATAGCTGCTGGTCGCCTTCAACGATGCCGTGCTGGTCTGTTGATTTCTGAGTGCCGACGGAAATGCTGACGCTGGAGCGAGGGGGGAATGGTGACTTGGTCGTCTAGCACATTCAAGGCGTGCTTCCCTGGCCGCGTGTGCGGCGGTAGTGCTTTTTCTGCGGATAGCGTTATTGACTTGGATCGCAGATCGATGACTGCCCCATGAAGGCCTCAGAAGTCCATACCAAGGATGACATCTCTCGAGCACCGCTGTAGTACTACGACGCTTGCCGGGATAAATCCGGTTGTTAACGGAGACTCGCTGTGCAGATTCCTGCCGGCGTTACAAGGTGCCCTCCAGCTGTCCGAATCTCAGGGCCTTCCCACGCCGTCTTCACTTTCTTCAACTTCGTGGCGAACGGTCCACTGATGACAGAATAGTCGGCTCCGGTGTCGACGAGGGCTGTCACGCTGTGGCCCGTCGATAAGAACGTCAAGGTCGCTAGTTCGTCGTCTCGCGTTGCAGTTACGTCGTGGCGTCGGGTCACGGCTGCGTCGATTTGTTGCGCTGCTACCTTGTTGCGTGGTCACGCCTTCGTCGGTCCACGACGTTTCGTCGGCAGGGCTTCGTCTGCTTCGCGTCGTGTTCGGCAGGTCTCGTCGTGTTGTCGTCGGCGGCGGCCGCAGAGGATCTTCGGCATTTCGTCGTACAGCAACCTGCACCTCCATCAGTTGCTGCCTTTAGTTTCCCGGATACGAGCTAGGCGACCGGCCCCGGTTTGGGCCAGTGTACTGCCGGCGGTGCGGTGACATGTAGCGGCCGGGCGACGGTGAGCGGGAAGGTCGTCGTTCTTGCCACTGTGGTCCGCTGAGGTAGTCGTCGATGTCCCGAGGCCGTTCGCCTGGCTGCGGACGTGGCGCGCCTTGACGGAGAATCCGCGTAGCCCCATCTGTCGGTACTGGTAGCGGCGGTACGTGTGGCCGGCCTCCCCGCAGTGGTAGCAGAGCGGGCGGTTGTCAGGGGCGCGCCAAACGTCGGTTTTCCTTGGCGCGTAGCGCGGCGCATAGCGCTGGCCGACAAGAGGACGGTAGGGCGTCGGTGGTGGTGGCGGCGGCGGCGGCGTCTGGCGGCCGAACCGTGGTGATGCGCTGTCCGGACTGCAGCAGCGTAGGTCATGGCCTCCGGATGAGGCTGCACTGGTTCGGGAATTCCTAACGCTTGCTGAACTTCTTCGCGAACAATTTCGTTGACCGAGTCCACTTGAGGCTGTGGCGGGGGTAACAGCTTGCGCAGTTCCTCCCGCACAATCGCCCGAATCGTTTCACGCAGGTCGTCGAAGCAGAGTGGTTGAACGTCTGCGTACGCTGGCGTCGAGCGGCGATTGAATTGTCGGGTGCGCATCTCCAGCGTCTTTTCAATCGTCGTCGCTTCGGAGATGAATTCCTGGACAGTGCTCGGTGGGTTCCGCATCAGACCCGCGAACAGCTCCTGGTTTACTCCTCGCATGAGGAAGCGAACTTTCTTGTCTTCCGGCATTTCGCGGTCGGCGTGGCGGAAGAGTCTGGTCATCTCTTCTGTGAAGAGCACCACGTTTTCGTTCGGGAGCTGCGAGCGGGTTTCAAGCAGCGCTTCGGCCCTCTCCTTGCGGATGCCGCTCGTGAATGTAGCGAGGAACCTGGTGCGAAATGTGTCCCACGTTGTCAGGGTTCGCTCTTGGTTCTCGAACCAGGTGCCGGCGGCGTCTTGCAAGGCGAAGTACACATGTCGAAGCTTGTCTTCGCTGGTCCACGCATTAAAAACGGCGACTCGGTCGTACGCTTCGAGCCAGCTCTCCGCGTCTTCAAGTGCTGAACCGCGGAAGGTCGGCGGCACCTTGGGTTGCCGGAGCAGGATAGGTGCAGACGGCACGGGGGCTGTCATCGTCGCTGCGGTCGAGGTCGGGGTCTTGGTCCGCCGGGTCTTTTCAGGTAAAGGCCCGTACTCTGGCCGCAGACCTTGTTGTCTTCGGCTTGATCGCTGCTCAGGGTTGCCGTCGATGTCTGCCTCGCGACTTGGGCTCGGTTCACGGCTTGACGGGGGGCGTCCGGTACATGAAAGAAGCAGCACCTCCACCAGATGTCACGTGGTCGTGACGTCGACGAAGGCAACAGTCGTCGTGTCAAAGAAGAAACTGTTTATTTGGCCGAACTTGTGACCGTGAAACGTAAAGTCAGATTACAGCAATACACACTGGCACAGATAGCGGCGAACGGAGCGTCGGCCGTCGATCAACTGATCATCGTTGGAGCGCGCCGGCATTTATACATCACGCGTCGAACATTCTAGCCTTATCACTGGTCGTCGCGCAAGCTCTGGAATAATCTTGAATGTTCGCGTGCTGTGCGCAATGTTAACAAAACGATCTACTACAAACGTGAAGCTTCTCGAACACTGAGGCGCGATCTGCGCCGAGCATTGCTCACAGTCTTTGTGGGTTTAAACAGAGCACGTCAAAATAACTCGCGTGGCAGTATGATTATGAGAGACGCCGTAGTGGAGGGCTCCGGAAATTTCGACCATCTGGTGTTTTTTTAACATACACTGACATCGCACAGTACACGGGCCTCTACCATTTCACCTCCACCGAAATGCGACCGCCGCGGCCGGGATCGAACCCGCGACCTTCGGGTCAGCAGCCGAGCACCGTAGCCACTGATGCACCGTGGCGGACAATTTTAGCATTACTTTAATAAATTCGTCAAAATAACACAGCTTTTCCAGCAGAGTGACATCGTAAGCGCGAAAAGATGGTCTGCGATTTGCAATTACGTAGTTGAGATAGACCTCATTTACACGTTTTTGCTAGTATGGGAAACGTGCAGCACTTACAGGGGGCGCAGCAGTGCACTGCACCTATGCGCCGTCAGCGGCGCGAGTGGCGACTTGCGGCCACTTCAGTGTCAACTGGCGTGCTACGAATCGTCGTCTCTCCGTCAGCTACGCCCGCGTTGTATGCAAGTGCGTGTGCGCGAAGGTGACAGGTTTGATAAAACGGGTAGGCTTCCAGAAAGTTATCAGTGCATGATTCTTTTGGGACCCCAAACGAGGACAAAGGACATATATTTACAGAATCAATCATGTTTTCGATGTGACGTAGCACAGACGCGCGACAGAGTGTTTTGAAAGGGCGATTCGTGCGGCCGGCCGGCGTAAAGCTCGAAGCATAGACCGTCACCATCGATGTTTGTAAACATTATTTCTTGCCATTTTGCCTGGTTATTGTTGAGTAAACGAAGACATTTGGGTCTGACATGTTTAAGACAACCCTTCGCTATGCGCGCAAGTAATACGTACGGTGGCCGAACTGCCCGTGTTGCATTTAGTAATGCGTGGCATTTGCGCGAAGTTTTCTGTGCAGTAGTTCAGCTCCGTTTATAGGCGTTGCTCGGGCTGCATGGGTCCTTGAGTAAATTTGTCACGTGCCAGCTTTGCACGCGATATCTCAGCTGTCACGTAGCGCAATAGAACGGCGTGGCCCGGCTTCGCTTGCACGCACACTTCTGTTAAGGGCTATGGCAGTACATAGGGAATAAATTTTGAAATTCTGGTGGTCTGCGACGCATTTTGCCTGGCATGCGTGTCTTCTTCCTTGATGTTACTGTTTACGAACTGCGATACGGGGAGAAAAACAGCAGCAGTGTACTAAGGACAATTGCTGGATCTGTCGATTGCTTTTCGCCAACGAATTGTGTTCCGGATGCCCCTCGGTCCCTCGAGCACGTTAAAAATATCAGTTGACAAGCGTGGAGAGTAAATTCACAGCGAACTTGCTACAGCATGTACTTCATAAACGTGCCCGCGGGATCACTTGCTTTACGTGGCGTCATAGGCGTGCGCACGAGGGAAGCGGCCGCCCCCTATAGTCACCTAAGGAGGGGCGCAAAGTCTGCCTCATACATTGACTTAACTGCGATGAGCCGTCTCCCCGTCTGAAGGGGGAACCCTGCGCACGCCTACGCGTGGCGTCCACTAATCCAGTGTTCCCGCCGGTTTCTGAAGCACAGTCACGGCGGAAAACTGAAAAACTTTGTTCCAGGTGCGTAGTTCTTATAGTTATCGGCACATTTTACGACACAGCAATTCATACGCGACATGGCGAAGCACCGCTAACAACCTGACACGCCTGCGCTCATGGGTCGGCTGCTGCACGGAACACGCCAATTCCTTTCGTTCACTCCCGCACCGAGGCGCCACCGGCTCAGTGCACGTTCCCCATATAGCAAACTAAAGAGTGTACTGCGATGTGCATGGTGTCATATGCTACAAAAATAAAACTGCAGAAATCGGTATCATGTGTCCATATTTATTCCTTATGATTACGGATAAACCTAAAAGCAGTAATGGCTGGAGGCATCAGATTTGTGACTTGCTATGTTGTCGCTCCTAGCTGTTCATTGAAGCGCTGGTAGATCTTTGTCGCTCCTCGGCAGGATAACACATCGGCTCGATCATTGCGTTACACATACTTTAAACACTAAAAGAACAGGAGGCCATGAGAATGAAGGAGGCGAACAAGATAATTCAGTGGTTATTCCCTCCAGAATACGTGGGGATATGAGAGTGAATGGCTAGGTCACGAACGTGATTTGTACCTGCGTAATCATCATTTCGACCTCAGCATCCCATAGAATAACAGAGACCTCAGCTAGTCGGTAAGTATTCATTCTAAAAGACATGGCGTGCAAACACGGACACAAGAACGAAGTTGAGACACCGCAAACGCCGACGAACAACTACAAAGGCGCACAACGGCGAAAACGAAAGAAGGCACGAAAACATATCCGCATGCCGATGAAATAGGCGAACCTATCAATCCGCCACGCGGGGGTCTACGTGAAAGATAGCTGTTTTGGCATTTGATATCTTCGTTATGCAAGTTAATCGACGGTCGACTCACGCATGCGCTACCACTATTATCGGCAGTGGCCTAAATCATGGGGGGGAGGGGTCAGGGGGGGTCCTGACCCCCCCCTGTGTTCAGGCTGGGGGGGGGGGACACCCCTTGCAAGTGTCCCCCCTTGAGATTTGTCTTCCAAACGTCACATTTGAATTTCTTGACAGTCAAGGACAACGAAGTTTCCGTAAAACCAACTCTTAAATCTGAAGCACCTTCATTGAACAGGAAACGAAGTACTTCTAGCCGGTACGCACGATGGGAAATACTTTTATGCGTTAGCAGAAAAAGTGCTACCATTTTTATTGCATACTTTAACCTGAATGATGCAGCCGCAGAGATGCTAGCGCCTGCCCACGAGTTGGTATTAGAAACTAACTTCGCCATGTGATTCCGCTTGGATGCCCAGTGCTATCTTTTGTCACCGAGCCCCTGCACTCATGCTCGTTCTGTTATACTGTTATTATTATTATTATTATTATTATTATTATTATTATTATTATTATTATTATTATTATTATTATTATTATTATTATATGTGAATGCATAATTTTAATTTTGTGTAATTAAAAGAAAGCATATTTGTAAAAACAAAATGGCCACCGTTGGAAGATGTGTGTCCCCCCCCTTGTGGTCTTTATGGATTTACGCCACTGATTATCGGTGTGCCGTGCCTCAATCATTAGACGCGCTTCTTCATGTGCCCAACTTCATGTTCATCGAACTTTGGCGTGCACTTACACTCTCGACAATATAAAGATAAATTAAAAGATGAGCCTCCGATTAGCGATCTCTTATTGCCAACAATGTCTCGTTTTACGGCTGCCAATTTCTGGCGCTGTGCAGAGTAAGGAAGAGCGAGTAATAGACAAGAAGCGGACTGACATTCGTTTCGTAAAAGCTGCGACCGCTTTAGCTGCGGCCGCTTCACGTAGGACAGACGGGCTGCTGTGTTAATGATATTATTGGAACATAAGAGAGCGCTAACCGGAGGCTGACCTTCTAATCTATATTTACATTGTCGAAAGCATAAGTACACGCCAAAAGTCGATGAATTCGCCGCATTGTACAGGCACAGGAATTTAGAAACGTGTCTAATAGTGGTAGCCCATGCGTGAGCCAACCGTTCATTAACTTGCATAAAGAACAAATTAAATGCCTTAACAGTTATCTTTCACCTAGACCCCCACGCGTGCCGAATTGGTTCGCCTCATGTCTGGGCATGCAGGGAGGTTTTACTGCATCCTTCCTTTTTCGCCGTTGTGCGCCTTTGCAGTTGTTAGTCGACGTTTGTGGTGTCTTCACTTCTCTCCTCTGTCCGCTTTTGCACGCCCTGTCTTTTAGAATGAATACTTCACATAGAGGTCACCGCAGGCGGACCGGACAGCACCTCCACCCCTTTTACAGTCAATTTTAGTTCGACTGTCCAGTGGCCTGAAGAAGAAAACAAAGCAATCGTCGTAGTTCTACAGTCACTCCTAGACACACTTCGCATGTTCGTCGGCAAGCTCAAATCCCCATACGCTCAGTCCGTGCAACAGGTGCTGGATGGTCTATGTCCAGTATTTGCAAGCCTTCAGTAGGCACCATTACTCGTCTACCTCCAGTGCAACGTGATTCGCCCGAGAGCCTGCGCTCAGTACTATGGAACGCAGCAGTGTTTTTAGGGGCGAAGCTCCTCTTAGTCTAACCTTGTCCTGCGTCCGGCGTAACCGGCAGTATCTCGTGATAATGATGACGATGACGATGATGACCATGAAGAATAAACGCGTTCCAGATCACCTCTAGTTCCCATCGTGTGCACCGAGGAAGCAGAGCGTCTCGCAGGCGGTGTGGCCATCTATGTCAAGCAGAACACTGTAGTACAATAAGGCCGTCCACCACCACTACAGTCACTAGAGTCATGGCCGAGAGCATAGAGGGGCAGCTTAGCAATGGCTAGGCAGGTGGTGTCTGTCGCCCAGGTTGGCTCCAGGAGGAGGAGGAGAAAGTGGGAAAGGAAGAGACGCAATTTCTGCAGCCCTAGTTGGGAGCACGGCTCAGCGCCTGTAGGGGAATGGGGAGAGGGCATTAAAGATGTGGGAAAGAGAGGAGAAGAAGAGAGAAATAGCGTCCATGACCGAGGACGCGGCCGGCGGCTATTATAGCCGGTTGTCCAGTCCAGTTTCCTCAAGGAAGCGAAGAACCGCCTTGAAGACCTGGGTGTGGTTCCGTGCAGGGAAGAGGAGGTCCCTCTGTGTAGCCGCGGGTAGACCCTGGCGACGTAGTGTGGCGAGCAAGGTGGCTCGTGGTGGTTGAAGCGCGGCGCATACACACAAGAGGTGCTCAATGGTTTCGTCCGCCCCGCACGCAGTGCACGCAGGGGACGAGGCTCTGCCAAGCCGATGACTACGGGCCGCAGGCCAGGAGCAGCCGATGCGTAGACGCAGTAGCAGGGACCTCTCCCTCCTGGTGAGACTCCGGTCAGGCAGCCGGGTCGGTGGTGGCCACGTCTAGCTACCATTTACGAATAAATAAAATTTCTTGCATATATACACACAGTGTTTGTCACGTCTTTGATGATGTACTGGACGAAAATTCACGGAAGATTCACGGTTTACCGATGAACAGAGCTTCGCCCACTCATCATCATTCACTCCGTGGATATGCTGTGATTTTTTTGTATACTCTTTTCTTTCTATCTCCCTATCTTTTAATCCGTCATTGCCCTTCCCCCAGTGTAGGATAGCAAACCGGACGCGCGCCTGGTTGACCTTCCTGCCTTTCCTTGCTTTTTCCTCTTCCTTCCTTCCTTCCTTTAGTTTGTCTGTATTCTGTTGCTGCTCCCCTCTTCATTCTCTTACATTAACGGCTCTTTACGACCTGTCATGCCTTCCATTTTCTTCGCATCACTTGCACACGTTTCTGGCGGCTCATGTTAACATTTCATGAAGCATGATAGACTTTGTTGCAGCTTGCACCGACAAATGACTGCGTAAGTACGTGTTTACGTGTGAAGCAGCGCACTGAGACAAAGCACTAAAGGAACGAAAAACGACAGGGACAACCGTTGCTTTTCTTTCCTTTCGTGCCTTGTCTCAGTGCGCTGCTTCACACATCAACATGAACTATCACCAACTTGCCCAACTTTCAACTTTACTGCGTAAGTACGGTTTCTTCCCTAGGTGAGCTGCCTGACGTTTGCTTGGCGTTAGAGGCGGCGCATAAACTCGTGGAACACTTCTCGACGGCGATGCGTATTTTAGAACGGCGCTTTTGAACAGCGCAGCTGTTTCAGCTTGGGAAAGCTCCGTTGTGTTCTGCGCTAACGCAGACACAACGGAGACACAAACGTGCACTTACACTCTTTGGCGTGCACTATTTAAATAAATAAATAAATAAATAAATAAATAAATAAATAAATAAATAAACTGGTTGAGCGAGGAGGAGCCCCGTTACGAGAGGGGAGCCCTGCCTAGCTACGCCAATGTTGACTGAAAAGAAGCTCATTTTTTGAGGGACATCCTTGGTGCACAAAGTCGGACACTTCTTGTGGTTTCCTGATGCGGCACAGGTCGTCCATACCAAGGAAGAGTGGGGAACGTTGCAGGAGGGCACGTTTCATAAAGCACGATGGCAAACTTTGTATTCAAAAAGAAGGCGTCTGTATAGACTCATGTATGGCGCCGATCCTCAGTGATACCCGATACTCAAAGCGCTGCAGTGCTGTCTCACAATTACAGATAATAATCTTTTATAACGAACTTTCAAATGAGCGGGCGGCTCGTACAACCTACAGTTACGTTATCAGTATATGTGCACATTTATATTGATAGTCTGCGCAATAGACGTTTATATTACAGCGATACCGTTATCCACAAACATATTACACCAGATATTGCGAATAAAGTGTCAATCAATGCATGAGGAATCATGCGCGAATGTCAGTCTGTGTCCAGACTAACTTGAATCGTACGAAGGACCGCCTGGAGTCCGGCTGGAATTCTTAGCTGGGCTTTTGTTACTTCAAACTGGAAATTCGAAGATTTTTCGGATGGGCAGCACCATTGGAGCAGGCTCATCCAACTCACGCGCTTCAGATCCGCATTTCCATTCTTGTCCGGAAAGACCAAATGAGCTTATAAAAGCTACGTCAACAGCTCCTTGACACACACGGCATTGAGACGCTAATGAGTTTCAGCGCAGCGGGAGTGAGACTCTTCCGAGAGACCTGTCACCGAAATGTACGCCAATGCCATGAACGGAGAACTTCTTGCTATATTGTTTGCAAATGTCCCTTCACCTCACTTGTGTTGATTTTGTCGTGCGCGTGGAACACGAAATAGGGGACCTTTTTCTTCAATCTCCAAGAAACAGCTTCGTATGCTAATTTCGAAAGAGCCAACGATGACTCCCATAGGTCACATGTGTGTTGTTGCGCGTTCCTAATTAGTACTTTACTCCGTTGTACGACGAAACAGCATGTGGAGTATAATCAACGTTTCTTAATTGTTTTTCGTTTTTTTTTCTTTTTCAAAGTGTTATCAATGTTATTCTTTTTAACCTTGCACTAACACATAACATACCAAGTTTGGGCGTTAGTATTGCGTTAGTATTGCAAAGAAATGCTAGTAACAGCACTTAGACGACATTGTATTACGTGACCATCACCATAACCTGGTTCTTTGAGGAAAGAAGGTCATGTGATAGAGATAGTGGATGTTCCTTCTATCCCTATCACGTCACCTTTTTCCCTGAATGAACCAGTCTAAGGGTATTACATGAAGAGTGTGAATGCAATATAATATGGCGATGCAGAAGATCATACTACCAGCGCTTTTACATGACAAAACCACGTAATGATCATATAAAGCACGCCACATTGGAGGGCTCAGGGAACTTCAGCTATCTGGTGTTTTTTAACGTGCACTAGCATCGTACAGTGCACCGGCGTTCAGCATTTCGCCTCCATAGAAACCCTGGCCAAAATCGAATCCGCGATCTTCGGGTCAGCAGCCAAGCACGGTAACAACTGTACCCATCGTTGCCAGAGAGTGCGCACTTATAACTACAGGGACAAAGAGAGAAGAGCACGACACAAGCGCTCACTTTCAACCACGGTGTAAGAATATACATAGACAGGTGCTGACACTCTCCCCGTAACGCGTTGAAAAGCGCCATCCCTGCGCGTCCAGATAAAGTTCGGGCCGTTATCAGTTATCTTGCAGCTTAATCGGTGCCTTCTTAGATGGCGCTACGAAGAGTGGAGTCAGTCGTCTCGGCAGCACGCTCGGAAGAAACGCGCATGCTGCTGATTCTGGGTCTTTTTGCTGGCATGTACGACCGCGCTGTTTTGAAGCCAGGCTTTTTTATTCGCGTGCGTTTTATGCTCTTCTATCGACGAAGATGACATCGAATTGCTTGAGAGGTTCCCGAAATGGATAGAACGTATTTTGTACCGAACTGACGTTCTAGCTATCGGACTTTGTGCGGAGCGTGTGCCTCTCTTCAAAGTGCCGTCTGACAATGATCGTCTGGAGCAGTGGCGCCATGCAATACCGAGGGCAGACCGAACTCTAATGCCTACGGACCATGTCTGCGCCGAGCCTTATTCAGAGGACATGATTTCAATGGAATATCACGCGGAGTTCAAGGGAAGAGTGTTATTTGACGCGATGAAGAGGCCTGTTCTATTGATAAGTGCCATTCCAACCGTATTCCCGAACTGCCCTAAGTAGCCATGAACAACCGCATTGCTCTAGTGTGCTGTATATGAAATACTTGTATGGTTCGAATATTTATATATATATATCGCGGAACAACTGCATTGCTCTAGTGTGCTTCATATGGAATACTCGCGCGTTTCAAATATTTATTTATATCGCGTTCACAATGAACAAGCGCAACTATGCTTCAACGATTTCCTGTGTAAATGAAAGAAACGATACGCATGAAATACGTTTCTGGTGCAGTAACTAATATATTTTAATAGAGGGGTGTTACGGCGTTTATTTGCCGATACTCAGAGATACTGCGTAATGGCGACAGTCACGGCCAGGCACGAACTCTCAGCGCGAGCGGCGTCCTTTTTGCAGATGACCCACTAGAAGGCTCTCAAGAGTGCAACCCATTTCTAGGTTCCAATGCATCGCTACAATTACCCCGGGGACGAAAAGGGAGCCGCCGGGCGACCTAACAGCTTGTCACTACGAGCGGGTCATAGTAGGCCTTCAGGCGCTCCACGTTGACAATGTCGCGCCCTCGACGGCGCATGTCCGAAGATTGTTCGATGGGCTCGATCAGGTAGTTGACCGGAGATGTGCGCTCGTTGACACGGTAGGGGCCTTCGTATTTCAGCAGTAGTTTTGAAGAGAGGCCAGCTGCGGAGGTAGGGACCGAGAGCCATACGAGCGCCCCAGGGAGGAACGTGGGCTCAGAAGTGGCGGAACCATCACGAATACCCTTCTGTCGCTCTTGTTCATTCGTCGTGAAGGTCTTGGCGAGCTCGCGACACTCTTCAGCAAGCCTGGCTGTGTCAGAAATAGGGGCACGCTCAGATGGGTCCGGCGTGTACGGGAGTATCGTGTCGATGGTGTGGGACGGGTGCCGTCCGTATAGTAAGAAGAAGGGTGAAAAACCAGTAGTGCGCTGAGGGGCGGTATTGTAAGCGTAGGTGACGAAGGGCAGTATAGCATCCCAATTCGTGTGGTCGGCGGCGACGTACATCGAAAGCATGTCGCCGAGGGTGCGGTTAAAGCGTTCGGTGAGGCCATTCGTCTGCGGGTGGTAAGCAGCAGTTTTGCGGTGGACAGAATGGCACTCCGTGAGGATGGCTTCGACGACTTCCGACAGGAAGACGCGGCCTCGATCGCTGAGAAGCTCCTGGGGTGGACCGTGACGCAGTATCAATCGGTGCAGCAGGAAGGAGGCAACATCGCGCGCAGTAGCCGCAGGGAGGGCGGCGGTTTCGGCGTATCGCGTCAGATGGGCTACGGCGACGATGGCCCAGCGGTTACCAGCCGACGTCAGAGGAAGTGGTCCATACAAATCGATACCCACGCGCCCAAACGGACGGTCAGGGCAAGGTAACGGTTGCAGACCGGCTGGGGACATGTGTGTTGACGGTTTGCGGCGTTGGCAATCGAGGCAGGAGCGAACGAACTTCTGCACGTAGCGGTACATCCCTCGCCAGAAGTAGCGTTGTCGAATGCGGTGGTAAGTTTTGGACACCCCAGAGTGCGCGCATTGCGGATCAGAGTGGAATGACTCACATATTTCCGACCGCAGACTGCGGGGTATCACGAGTAGCCACTGCCGGCCGTCGGCGTTGTAATTGCGTCGATGCAGCAGGCCGTCACGTATGGCGAAATGGTGAGCTTGACGACGCAAGGCGCCAGTGGATGGTGTTGCGGAGGGATCAGAGAGCAAGTCGATCAGCGGGGCGATCCAATTATCCTTGCGCTGTTCGGTAGCGATGATGTGAACATCGATGACAGAAACAGCAATGGAAGATACTGAGCAGGGGGCTTTGTCGTCAGGCAGAGGGGAGCGAGAGAGGGCGTCGGCGTCAGCATGCTTGCGTCCGTTGCGGTACAGCACGCGGATGTCGTAGTCTTGCAGGCGAAGAGCCCAGCGGGCGAGATGGCCTGAGGGATCCTTCAATGACGACAGCCAGCATAGTGCGTGATGGTCGGTGACGACATCAAATGGGCGACCATACAAATAGGGTCGAAACTTTGTAAGGGCCCAGACGATCGCCAGGCACTCTTTTTCCGTGACGGTGTAATTTGTCTCGGCTCTCGTGAGCGTACGGCTTGCGTATGCCACGACATATTCGGGGAATCCGGGTTTGCGCTGCGCCAGGACAGCGCCGAGGCCTACACCGCTGGCGTCTGTGTGCACCTCCGTTGGGGCCGTAGGGTCGTAGTGGCGTAGTATGGGAGGAGACGTCAACAAATGGCGGAGCTTGGCGAATGCGTCGTCGCACTCGGATGACCACGAATTAAGGGGCCCGTTACTTCCATGGAGCTTCGTCAGTGGTGATATGATCGTCGCAAAGTTTCGTATGAATCGTCGAAAGTATGAGCACAGGCCTACGAAGCTGCGCAGTTCTTTGAGGGACGCAGGTTTGGGAAATTCGGCCACGGCCCGAAGCTTGGCCGGATCGGGAAGAATTCCGTCCTTGGACAGGACGTAACCTGGGATTGTGAGTAAAACTGAAAGGGGAGCTAGTTGGTACACATTCATCTTAATAACTTTTTTAGCGCAAACAAACACACGAACAAAGCGCTGGTGTCGTTCCCTCTCTTTGTCCGTGTGTTTGTTTGCGCTAAAAAAGTTATTAAGATGACTAGGATTGTGAGTTGCCGGGCTGCAAACCGGCACTTCTTCAGATTTAGTTGGAGGCCGGCGTTGCTCACACGTGTGAAAACTTCTTTCAGACGTTGGAGATGCGTGGAGAAATCCGGAGCGAAAACAACGACGTCGTCCAGGTAACACAAGCACGTGTGCCATAGGCGGAGAGTTTTCATTTTGCCGGAGGGGGCGGGGCCCGGCTTGCTCTTCTTCTACATTGTTCTCCCTGTCACTTCATATATATATATATATATATATATATATATATATATATATATATCGAGAGAGAGAGAGCATGTCCGCCTCCTAAATTAAAGAATATAATTAAAGACTTTAATACCACCTTATTCTCTTTGGCGCCGACACCGCGATATCAGTATGAATATCTCTTGGGATGACTCCCGATTTATTTTTCAACTTACACAAAGACATCGATCCTCCTCGCAACGCTTGGCGCAAAGCGAAAAATGCCGTGTAGGCTGCTACTCGGTGACTACATCACATAAAATCGATTCCCACAATGCGCGGGATCCACCTATTTTCTTTATTGATATGCATTACTGTGTTAAAACATGCACCATACGTAAGACAGTAGCCTAATGCTGGTACAGAAAGCTTTAACCTTCAATTTGTGATGGCCAAAAATAATTCTCAGGTGGTAGAAAATACAATTTCCCACCACTATAGAACACTAAGAGGTAGCCTCAGTTGTTTGTTAAGACAACATATTCTGCACATACAAATCTTTTTGCGGAGAATTGTTAACTGAGTTTTTCACTTGTCACTGGTCCATGATCGGAATTTTAAAAGCCTGAAATGAAAAAGCGGGTGTAAACAGCCCCCTGTGAAATAAATAGCTGCCAGACAGGAGGCCAAACGCTCGTTGTCAATGGACGGGGACCTAAGCCAAGCTCTCAAAATATATCCCGGGCAGGCGCCGGGAAGGGGGGGGGGGGGGGGGGCTCTGCCCCCTGTGAAGCCGCCCCGGGGGGGGGGGCCGAGCCCCCGAGCCCCCCCCCGTACTCTCCGCCTATGACGTGTGCCATTTCAAGTTGCGCAGAACGGTGTCCATCATGCGCTCAAAGGTCGCGGGCGCATTACACAGACCAAACGGCATGACGTTGAACTCGTACAAGCCGTCGGGTGTGACAAAGGCTGTCTTCGGTCGAGCGTCGTCAGCCATGGGTGCTTGCCAGTACCCCGAGCGCAAATCGAGAGAAGAAAAGAATTCGGCTCCGTGGAGATTGTCAATCGCGTCGTCGATGCGCGGTAGTGGATAAACATCCTTGCGAGTGATCTTATTCAGCCGTCGGTAGTCCACACAGAACCGCACAGAACCGTCCTTCTTCGCAACGAGAACAACAGGAGACGCCCATGGGCTGTCCGAGGGCCGAATTACGTCGCGTCGGAGCGTATCGTCTACTTGCTCATTAATTACCCGACGTTCCGCAGGCGACACGCGATATGGACGTTGCCGTAACGGTGGTTGGGCGCCAGTGTCGATGCGATGTGTAACAGCGGACGTGCGACCGAGAGAAGTTTGCCCGACATCGAAAGAAGATCGAAATTATTGCAATAGGCCCAGAAGCTGGAAACGCTGGACCGTCGTAAGGTTGTCAGCGATGGAGTTGCCAAATACATCAGCAGATGACGGATCAGCCGTGGAAACAACACTGATGGTACGGGAACTGGAACAGCGGTAGTCACCGGGTACGTGCAGGACTTGTGCGTCGTCGACGGGTTCCACTCTGCCGAGACATTTCCCTCGAACCAACGTAACAATGTACGGGAATGGGTTGGTCACAAAAATAGCGGTGTTGCCCTGAGTTAATTGCACGGTCGCGAAAGGTACCAGCAACCCTTTCCTACTGCAACCACGGTCAGATGGCGAAAGGAGTGCAACTGTGTCGGAGAGACCGGCGCAGTAGACCGGCACAGCCGTTGGACGAGCTTGGAGGCACTGTCGTATCGTCTTTGACGAGGATCTTGCTCAGTGCCGAGGGACTGTCTACTGGCATCAAATGTGCGAAAGGTGAGAGTTCAATTTCGGCGGAGGCACAATGAATGACGGCGTTCGTAACGGGAGAGAAAGTCCCATCCCAGGATGACGTCGTGGGAGCATGCAGTAATGATGATGAACTCGACGACATATAGAACGTCCTGAATGACGACGCGAGCTGTGCACACTGCTGTAGGATGAATACTCTGCGAACTAGCGGTACGGAGGGACATCCCAGAAAGTGGCGTCGTCACTTTTCGGAGTAAGCGGCAAAGTTTTGCGTCCATAACGGATACGGCAGCTCCAGTATCGATAAGGGCAGATGCGCGAACACCGTCCACAAACACGTCGATGACATTCGATGGGTTCCTCTGAGGGCTTTCACAGTTCGATAGCGCCGCAGCCCTTGCCTCGTGGACTGCGACGACTAGTTTTCCTGCTGCTGAGCGGCCGAACTTGGCCGCATGGGTGACAGGGATCGACGTCCTGGAGACGTGGACCTACGAGGAGATGAAGCTGGGCGAGACGTCGGTGGCATAGACGGGGGGTGAGTCGTGAAAGGGACGGCTCAGCTGGCCAGCGGCAGGTGACGGGACAGGAGGCGGTTGCATCCAATGCATCGCTACAGGGGCAATAATTATTACTGGGGGGTTTACGCGTCAAAACCACGATTTGATTACGAGGAATGCCGTAGTGGATGGCTCCTGACTAATTTTGACCATCCGGGGCTGTTTAACAGGCACCTACGTCTAAGTACGTGGCAGTTCCTTGCATTTCTTCCCCACCGGGAAATATTTTGATGGAGGGATAGCACGCTGGCTAACGTTTCTTTTTTTTAAATTATTTTTCTCTGCATCGATGAATGCCGTGAACAGACGAAAATACTAGTTCGTGCGAGCGGAACTTAGCTTTGAATACTCCCCCGATCGATCCGTGTTCACGACGTACACGTTGCACAAGGCATTTCCGTGTTAATGAATCCTTAAACGTGGTACACTTTTATCTTTTAATCGAAAATAGCAAATTTCCTTCGCACTTTGAGTGTTACTCACACCGCTTGGAACGAAAACGTAGAGGAGGCAGAGGAATTTCAATTTTGCCAGCACCGCTTCGCTGGGTACGTTGGCCGCGGCGCCATCTCACGGCTCGCAGCAGAGTGCGCCCGCGAGACCGAACATTATGTGGCCGCTCAGGCGCGCGCGTGCAACACCTGAATATTCTTACACCTTGCTTTCAAGTAATGTTTAATTGAAGGAAAACGGAAGAAAATCACATACAGAGTATATAGGCCCTAACACGCATGCGTCACCACGCAGAAAACTGTTGGCAATATCGCCCCAGGAGCGTTAAGCCTCTGTTAGATTACCGGTCAGCCCACTCTAAGATTGTAAAGAATGGCACTGCCATTTCTGCGCTGCGATCAGCCCTGAAAAAATTATGTGAACACATGATGGAAGGAAGCGTTAATGTACAACATGGCAAGTTGGGCCAGTTGGTTTACATTCATGTGTGAAAATTTGGTGCAAGCACACCGAAAAAAACACAGACTAGAAGAAGCAGACAGGACAGCGCTTACAGACGGCAAACAGGAAGTAAGCGCTGTCCTGTCTGCTTCTTCTAGTCTGTGTTTCTTCGGTGCGCTTCAACCAAATTTTTCAAACATGAACGTTAATGTACAATTGAGCAAACAGAAAGGCGGGCTGCCCGGAACAGGCGACGGTTCTCGCATGTAGCCGGCTTTTGCGGGAGCTAAAGAAATCGACGGCAGGACAGCAGGCAGGTGTCACTGAGTCAAAAGAAAAAGACAAAGCAAAGTTTGCGGTGAATTCCTATGCGCGTGGTCTGTCACATCGTCTCAAAAGAGTGGGCGCTCGGCATGAGGTGAAGGTGGTTTTTTCTGAGGAACACAAGGTGCGGGGCATATGCCCGGTGGTGCGCAGACGCATTGAGTCGAACTAAAGGTCAAGTCCCGTGTGCACCATTAAACACCTCTACAAACATGTTCCTTGCGCCTCCGAAGTCGTATACAGCATTCCGTTATCGTGTGGCCACCTTTACGTTGGCCAGACAGGCAGATAATCTGAATCTACGCCTTAATGAACACAGGAGCGCAGTCAAAGGTCCTGCGCTTTTCCACACACTTAGGCATGCATTGCAGGGCTGCCTGGTGCTCCCCGGATTTCACAGGCACCGCGTTGTTCCGTCATTCAGACAAGATTACAAGAGAGACTTGTTAGGCGTTCCATGTCAAAAAGTGACAGTTTCACCGCAAGGGTGAAGCAGTGAATGCGATAGCAACAAATTGTAACGTTATACGAAGTGAGGCCGGCAGCTAACTCTTTTGGATCCGATCTCACGCAACTCTACAAAACGCTGGTTTAAGAAAATACGGCCGCTCCAAGGACACTATGCACACATCCTCTTCGCGTTGAGAGTGCAGCACGTAGAATGGTATACCGGAGATAGCGAGATAACGCGCGCGCCAGCGACGACCGCGCTGGTCAAATCAAAGGTCGTTCGAGGGGACCCCCCCCCCCCACACACACTCCCTCGCGGCTTTTCAGGCTCGCGAAAGACGGGCGGGGCGTTTCCTCTCTGCTTGAGCATTCGACGGTCGGTCCAATAGGCGAGGGAATCTTATCGCATGCGCCTCGGAGCGACGGATATGGGCCGCTTCAGCCTCAGATAGGTTTTATCACCTCTCCATGTTGCCAGGCTAATTTTTTAAGCAATGTGTGATGTACATCGTTCAGTTACATATTTTCTGCGTAGTGACGTATGCGTATGTGATTTTCTTCCGTTTTCGTTCATTAAATTTTAGTTGAAAGTGAGCGCTTGTGTCGTGTTCTTCTCTCTTTGTCGCCGTAGTCAGTGCGCGCTCTACAGTAAGAATGTATATACCAACTCGTTCAGTTTTTCTGCTTTTTTGTGTAAAACTGTACCATCGAGACTGACAACAGCTTATTATCAGTGTTGACCGTAAAATACATTGTTCTCATTTCTTTACGATGAGCATGACAGCATTTTAGGTGACAAAGTACACCTAGAAAATCAAGCTACACACTTTGATTAACTTTTGGCGTAATGAAATATTTCCTTCGCAAAAAAAAAAAAAATTCGGGGTGCCCCAAAGTAATCTAAGCAAAACACCAAAGGTTAACGTTATATAAAACAAAATCTCAAAAAGCGTTTTCTGATGTTGTACCTGCATTTTTTCTTTCAATAAAAAGTAACTGACGAAGTGCGTCTATCAGGTGTTTAAGTTATTCTGTCATGTAAAACACATTTAATGTATTATCCCTAATTACGTGATAAAAGGCTCAGGGCTCCATGGAAGCTTGAGGAGATTCGTGCACCAGGCTGCAACTGCTTTCGCGGCCGTGAAAAGCAGCCTGAAGAAAGTTCCGCTTGTCGACACGTCGGCTCCGGCGTCACCCCGTGTTCACGAATTTTTCAACTAATAACTTTAAAACATTTCTAGCAATGATGTGGTAGCACGACATTTCATTTTTCGAAGTGATTACCAATTTTCGCAGCTACGGAGAAAGACATCAGACATCCTGCAGCATTCTGCAGATAATCTGCAAAATAATTGACGTGTAAACGAACTGAAATGACGAGCTTAGTTCAAGAAAATTGCTTACACTATTAGACACAGGGCGCTTTCAAGTGGAGAAGACGAGGCTAAATCATTTGTCGAGGCCATCGAAACACCTTATCGATCGCTCGCAGTGGAATCACAGAACGCACTCTCTGTTTTCACAATTCTCGTAAGAAAGAGATGGTGCTTGGAATATCTTGTTCAGCAAGAATCTAAGGCCTCGCAGCAAACTGGCGATGAATTCTAGAAGAGCCAGGGTAGGGGCCAGTTGGTTGTACATAGTGTAAACTTTTGTGCGCTACAAGCAAACACAAGATTGTGTTTACTTGTAGCGCACAAAAGTTTACACGATGAATTCTTAGTCGACGTGCAAAACAAAGAGGAGGTACGGCCAACGGGATTGTCTTCTTCCTGCTGCACAATAATCAAGATGCTTCTGAGGTTCTGCGTTTGTATGAATAGCGTTTCTGCAGCCTGAGTCTCCGCTGTACCCACTCCCAGGTTGTAAACGCATTCCCCACGCACGACGGCCGTGAGATGCATACAAATGGCGTGCCGACAACGACCATCGACGCCACATAGAACCACTGATTCAATTCGCAGTCACGTCCGTTCGCACGCCAAGTGACTGTCACATGCGACTCTGTCACGTTGCAAATCTCTGCCACAACGACTCATTTCTCAAGGTGTTTGCCATCGAGACACCCACACGCCATAACTTGGAAACACCGTGCACCAACGTTCATGGCATGCACTCGTTGCTTCACGTCTAGTGATTTCCGTAAAGTCTCGCCTTCCCGAAAGACATGAATTTCGGACGTTATCGAGGCCACCTCCACAGAAGGAAACAAAGTGGCCTGTTCATATCGACAACCGTAAGAGGGTGTATTCGACTGCAGCCACTTATTTGTGGGGCTCAACCACCTTATCATTATCCCGCCCTCGTACACGACTTCAAGGTGCAGTGTGGGTTAGGAGTGCTGTTTATTTTTTTACGAGCCGTAAGGTTCGCACCAGATTCTGCTGCGAACCTTAAACCCGCAAAGCCGCGAACCAGCAGATTCTGCTGTGAACCTGAAAAGTGTGAGACCAGGGGTCTCAAACTCACCTCAGCCAGCGGACCGCAGGAACGTAATTTAGTACCGCAAGGGCTGGGGCAGTGAAGAAGGTAAGAGCGGGGAAGGGGGAATTCGCACAAATTGTGAGAAAACGTTGCCACTAGAAACAGCCCTGTGAATTTCTAGGGGGGAATCTCCCAATAATTCGAACGCGTTGGTATCAACAACAGTTAGCTCGAACTGGGAGCCCCTGGTTTTCGTCGCTCCTCGCAGAAGTCTGCCCAGAGTGATCACAATATGTTGCAACATCAAGCCAAACTAAATTTACTTGAGATGCAAAACAACAAAACAGCATCATTTCTCAGCATATTGTCACGTGGTCGTGACGTTGACCCAAGCAGCAGTCGGTATGTTCAAGATGAAACTGTTTATTAGGCCGAACTTGTGGCCGGTAAACTGAAAGTCAGATTACAACAATACACACTGACACTGTTAGCGGCGAACGGAGCGTCGGCCGTCGATCAACTGACAAGCGGTGAAGCGCGTCGGCATTTATACGCGTGTCATCGAATATTCCCGTCTTATCGCTGGTTGTCGCGAAAGCTCTGGAATAAGCTCGCGTGTTCGCGTCTTGCGCGCAATCTTAACACAACGATCTACAATAAACGCGAAGCTTCTAGAAAAATGAGGCGCGGTTTGCGCTGAGCATTGCTTACAGTCTTTGTGGGCGTAAACCGAAAATTATAATACAAAACGCGTGTGACAATATGAGAGTTCAGATGCTGCACTGGAGCCCGTGGGCAAGCTACAAACAATGCTCATGGAGTCGCGATGGAAGAAACGCAAGTGAATGCAAATTACCGATTACTTTTAATTTTGATTGTGTTAACTCTGTCATGTAAATAAACGTGTTTTGGAGTATAAATATCATATTTCGATATTAAGGCTCACTGCTCGCAATGCACGTCGATGCTTTTTTTTTTTTGGTGTATCACAGACTGATCAAATTTGTTCGCTGTTAGAGCTCCATCAACTTAACTTACGAATTCACCTGCCACAAACGTGTAGTAGCGCCTAGTTCGTGATAACGAGCCCAGATGTGGCTTCTTTGGATTCTGCCCACGCATTGTGGCACAATGTCTGTTCATTCTAGTGCCTTCCCACTAATTTGAACAATTTCACTTTCCCCTTCGAGTACGAATTAACGAGCTTTTACTGTATTTGCTATTTGTCTGTGGCTCAACTTCACATACAAAACAAATTGCTTGCACAAACGCAACGGTGATGTACCCTTTTTTCTGGACAGTGCGTGTTTACATATCCTCCCATTAATGTAATGGCAATGTTCATTGAACAGAGCTAAAAACGAATTTTTTAGATGCTTTACAAATTCCTCAGCCTGTTCCATAGAATACTGCCCAAAATGTCCTTATGCACATGCTTTCATTCACCTACGCCCATCATCAAACATTATGTATTCCAGAGTAGTGACCTGGAAGTGCCATCCAACAACACTTATACCTGAGGTGCCTTAAATCCACTCATCTCCAGGTGACCACTGCACGACATGTCTTGTTTAATGAAGGGACGAGTGCTTGCACAGTTTCCTATTTTAGAACCTTCACAATGTCACTCCCAACAAGTAAGCGGTACCAGTAACTTTTCGTTCCAGCACTACTGTAGCTGTTCTTGCCATTCCTTTGCAACAGTCTTCACATTCACAGCAATTTATACTGAAAAAGCAGTGCTGCTAAATATGCACTACTACTGGCCCATTTGCTACCTAGTTATATGTGATACTCTATGCAAAGTTTGACACGTACAGTGAAGTACAGTATGTGCACGCCATCACATGCACTATCCAAAAAAAATTTGAACCGTGCACATTTCCTCTAAATTGAGTAATTCATGAAGCATGAAAATAATTGGTGCACCGAATTTTGTACTGCTTCGACATACTGTACAATATCACTGCTTGTTTTAGAGATGCCCAATTTGTTTTAGAGATGCCCATCAGTGGACAAAGCTAGTTAATTGCCCAACTGGATAAACTATATGGTATATAAAAATGTAACTGTCCCTGCTTATGAAAATGGTTCAAATGCGTATACATACTGTAAGTTCACTTGGCTTTACCATGCATTGAATTTAAGAGCATACCTCGCAGCGGACTTGTTTGCGCAAAAACAGGTAAAGCTTATGCTGTGATCTATGTGGCAAAGTTAAGCAGTAAAGATATTATCTGCAAATGTGAGAACGCAGTAAGCGATCTGAGAAACAGGGACGGCGCCAGGATTTTTTTACCAGGGGGGGGAGGGGGGGGACACCAGTGGCGTAGCCAAGGGGGGGTTCAAACCCCCCCCCCCCCCGAAATTTTTCAGTTTTGCTGGCGTATATATGCACGCACACATACAAACGCACGCACGAACATACATAAAGTATGGTTGAACCCCCCCCCCCCCCCGAAAAAAAATTTCTGGCTACGCTACTGGGGGGACACCCAGGATAATTGAGTTTCTTCGGGGGGGGGGTGGGGGGGGGTGCTGGGAGGCGGGGAATTTAGCCTTTGTGCTTTGAATATGTTTGTTCTTGGGGGGGGGGGAGGGGGGGGAGGGGGGCAGGCGAAAATTTTTTGGGAAGGCTAGAGTCCCCCCCCCCCCCCCATGTCCCCACCCCTTCTGAGAAAATGTCATTAGAACCCACAAGCTGTGCATCTCATCAGCTGGACACATGGGCGTCGGCAGGATTTTGTCTTGGGGGGTGCAAACCCGTGCTGAATCATGGTGGGAGAGAGAGGGGGGACACTGGTGTGGCTTTTTTGGGGGGGGGGAGGGGGGGGTGCTCGTGTAGCTTGAGGGGGGGCAAGTGCCCCTTTTGCACGCCCCCTGCCAACGCCCATGGCTGGACAAGTAAAACCTTATGAATTGACAAAAACCGTTGCGCATGCAAAAAAAAGGACTATGTTCAAGTGCAAAGCAGTGCATTTTCACTCACCGGTGCCCACGCGCACATTGTGCATCGTTATTCCGTTTTCGTAGGTAGACTCCGAGCAATTTGCCGGCGTTGAATTTTCATGCTGGAAGCTGTGCAGTCGGTGAAGCGCCGCAGCTGACATGATTCACAGGCTTTATATCGGTGTCACACGGGCGTTTGGAAGGCCTTTGAACCGACGGTCTATTGACTCAACTGTCAAGCACGAGCTGCCACACGGGCGATTTCAAAGGCCGTCGAGTCAATAGTCTATCGAGTCAACGGAGCACCCAACCCGTCCGTTGAAACTTCGATGGCTATTGAGCGACGGAAGCGGAAACAGCGCAAACGTGCACTCTCGTTCACAGCGTGCCCAAAGCCACGATTAGAAAAAGAAAAATTGCACCATTAAGTTTAAAAGTAGCATGCGTGGGCGTAATAAATTACTTAATAAAGTATTTTTGCCATTTTGAATGTACGAACTGCTCATACTCTCGACAACAGAAACGTGCTGGCTCGCCGTGCTCGTTATCGTTATCGCCAGCCTGCCTCCACCACCATATTGCTCGCAGCTTTTTTTTTTATTCCTCTGCAGGTATTTCTACACTGTAGTATTTGCTTTTCGCTTCTTTTTTTTTTTTTTCATCTGCGCGTGTTCATTTTGCTTCGAAGTTTTTTAATTATTATTCGCAGCTGTGCAGTGCTTTTTTTCTTTTGCGTGTGTGTGAGGCATTAAATTCTAGGACGTGATTTTTTTTTTCGGTGGAGTTACTGTTCTTGTGTGTGCTTTGTGGGAAATGGCAAACGCGCCGCCGCCAAAAAGGAAAAAAAACCGCGGCAGCTCTGGTGACGGATGGATGGATGGATGGATGCTATGAGCGTCCCCTTTATAACGGGGCGGTGACATGTCTGCCACCAGGCTCGAAAAAAAACTTTCTTTTTATGGTGGCCTAATGCCTTATCTACATTGATTAAATCTATGTTATTACAGCAAAGAAAAATATAAGTTCACGGTCCATCTCTGCTTCTTAAGGCAGAATGACCTTATTTTCCCCCCTTCTTCATTCTTGTCCTTTATCTCTACTTTTCTGCCACCAATACTCTAACCGTCTCTTACTTATTTCTATCGCGGACGTGTTCAGCTTTCCATTGTTGTCCCTAAAACCCAAGGCTTCATGTAGACTCGTGTCCACACGTATATCTGGGTGGATATCGCCACATTCAATCAGTACATGTTCCATCGTTTCCTTAGTTCCCCCCACAGCATGTACATTGTTCTTCTTCGTTACAGAATCTCGCTTTATAGCTACGCGTTCTAAGGCAACCCGACCTTCCTTCAAACAGTAAAGCGCTTCCCCTTGAATTATCATAAAACCTCTCCCTCCTTATTTCGTTTTTTCCCTTTCGGTAGTCACTGAGAGCCGGCTTCTTTTCCATCGCTGTCATCCAATAAGTCCTCTCCGCCTCTCTGACTTTTCGCTTAATGCTCCTTGTTGCCATGTCGCCCACACTGCTAGCCGTATATTTACTGGTGAGCCTCCTAGTTCTTTTTCTCCACTGCGTGTCGACGCTTTTTCTATACAAATACCTGAAAACCTTCCCTGCCCATCTACTCTCCTTCATTTTCCGCAGCCTCTCTTCAAATCTAATTTTGCTCTGAGCTTCCCTCACTTCAAAACCTGTCCATCCCATATCACCCTTTACAGCCTCATTTGTCGAAAGAAAGATTTGCAGCGCCACACAATTTTTGCGAGAAACAGCTGAACCACTCAACGGCCGTTGAAAACTGCCGTGTAGCAGCGTGACAACTCTATCGAGTCGATGGAGCTGCGGCGTTTCGACGGCCGTCGACTCGAGGGCCTTTCAAAAGTGCCCGTGTGACACAGGTATTAGACACGTTCGCCTTGAGGTAGCGGCATGGTAAGTCTGACACACAAACTCGCATTGATATATCAAAGCCGATCTGAAACGGAGCTGCGTTACCATAGCTGCGTTACCATAGCTGCGTGATACCGATTACAGAAAACGACCGCGGTACAATTTGAATGAATTAACCGACCGAAACGCAACCGATGCCAATGGGCTGCTGCTTTTCGAGCGTCAGTGTAATCTCAATACTTGTTCTTAAACAATCAAGCTCTTGTAGTAATTCAAGAAGTAAGATTAAAACCAATCCCTACTATTTTTATCAAAAATGACACGGTAACTAAGCTTCTAACAATCTTTTGACACATTCTAAAACAAAATATTTGGCCTCGTTGAGCGCCCCTAACATGGGAAATCCGAACAAACTTATCCGACCGCTAAAAGAGGACTCAGTAGTTCCGCTATACGCGCATTTCGATGGAACTCGCCGTGGTCGATTTTTTCGCCCTCTGCGGCCATCGCTGGAACTTGAGAGTCTCCGGGGCCTGGGTAGACGCAGAGAAAGAGAGTTGGCAATTCGAGAGGAGGTACAGAACTCTCGTGAAGCGCGTTTCGATTGGCTTCCGTTATGAAGCCGCCGCCGTATACGCCATACATGTTGCGCGTTTGCCGTTCGGCGCCGTTGGGACGGGCACACACTCTCGCACTGGCGCCAGGGAGCCTGCGCGCCAGGCCAGCCGCGCGGCGCCTCCGCCTGCCTCCGCCTTTCCGCCTGCTCTTTCTTCTCCTCCGCCTTTTGGAATGCGTTGCGCTGGTCGCGCCGGTCGCGCGTCTTGTAGTTTTGAGTTCGAGTGAACATGCGTATTTGCAGTGGCGGTCACGCCAGGCTCCGTGCTCGAAGTGACGCTTGTAGTGAGGAATATTCTTGAAGTTGCGGACACGGACTACGTGCGCCTCTTAACGGTGAGTGTACTGCTTTCGTAGGTACTAATTACACAGCTTAAGCTGGGTGTCTGCGGCAGCTCTGCCGAAGTATAGGCTGCCAGCCATATCCAACTGTAGCCTGCGTCCGCGATGCTGTTGCAGGATGTTCAATTAAAACAGTCACTTAACGAGTTGAGACCGCTATGCGCGTTGTTGTGTAAGTGATTGCATGGCATCAAGGGCGATTACTTTCTGATCGCACATTGTGTCTGAACTGCTGAAAGTGCTTGATATGGTCTTGAGATGCGCTTTATTCAACGTCATAATAACATTTCCATCGATACTCGAGTGTGCAGCGTGCTTCCACACGTGGAAACGTGAAAAAAAAAATCACAGCATATCCACGGAGTGAATGATGATGAGAGGGCGAAGCTCTGGAGGTTCATCGGTAAACCGTGAATCTTCCGTGAATTTTCGTCCAGTACATCATCAAAGACGTGACAAAAACTGTGTGTATATATACAAGAAATTTTATTTATTCGTAAATGGTAGCTAGACGTGGCTTCCGGTCCCCCCTTCATTATAACGGCTTTATGGTCGGTGAAGTGGAGGGATAGGGGTTCTCACTTTGGTAGCGGCAGCGGTGGCAAGCGGTCACGGAATAACGACGTTCCTACTAAAACTTGCAGGCCCTCCCTGTTAGCCGAGCTGCTAACTTCGACGTGGGACAAGCCCCAAGGAGCGGCCTTCTGACGATTTCGGCACATCTCGTACTCCGCCAAAGGCTCCTGAGTTTACGGCACGCTTCATCTGTTCCTGTGGCCTTGCTACCTGTTGCTGTCCGCCACCGGCCATCTGTGGTTGCTGAAGGCAATCTTCTGGACGCTATCATCTTGATCTTGTGGGCGTGAAAACGGCTCTGCCTTGCTCACTTTGGTAGCGGCAGCGGTGGCAAGCGGTCACGGAATAACGACGTTCTACTAAAACTTGCAGGTTGGTTGCCTACCTTTTACGTTTTTGTAGCGTAGGCTTGTACACTGCCACTGCTGCTGCTACCATAAGTGCTATTGATAGTGACTGTGCTTTTGTTGTATTGTTGGTTCGCGGTTGGGCAACCAGTCACTGTTGTACGGCATCTTGGTTCGCTTCTCTGTCACTTAAGATGTCAAAAGAGATCAGATCACTTTTTGATGACCTAAAACGGGAATTGCGGGCTGAATTCAAAGACTTCAAGGATACCATTGAGCGAGATTTTCGCAAAGAATTGAGAGGCATCAAGACTTCCCTGGCTCATGCGAACAAAGAATACGAGGATATCAAAGTGGAAAACAAAGAACTTAAAGAATCAAACGCCAAACTTCATGTACTATGTTCTGGCCTTTTACAGCAGGTAAGAGACCACGAATGTCGAATACTTCAGGCTGAGCAGTACTCTCGGAGAGCCAATGTAGAAATTAAAGGTATACCGTACAGTGCCTCTTTAAACTTGACTGAAGTGGTCACCAAAATTGGTGAACAAATAGGAGTTCCAATCCTTGCAAGTGATATTGCACGTGTTCACTGGGTTCCAACAGCCAAAGACGCAACTAAAAAGAATGTGGTGGTGCAGTTCCTACAGAGGCAAAAGCGAGATGGCTTTCTGAAGAGTGCACGCTCGGCAACGTTGAAATGTTCTGATGTCGGCATTGATTCTCGAGCAGCCTTGTTCGTGAACGAGCATCTATGTCCCGAACTGAAGCGATTACTTGGTCGAGCTACAGCGCGTAAGCATGAGACAAACTGGAAGTATGTATGGGTCCGTGATGGCAAAATATTTGCAAGACAAGCAGATGGATCGCCCAGGATCAGGATTCAAAATGGAGAAGATGTCGATAAGATGGTTAACTTGTCATGAGTTCTATGGAATGAACTTAATGTTGTGGGTGAGTCGTATTCCCGCTGCAATGTCGGGATGAAACGGGAAAAAGCATTGGATTCCGACTTAACATCTCAAGCAAGGATCATTTACATAATTCGAAAGCTGAAGTTGCTCCTGCTGCTGTCCATTTACTGTCTACTGAACTTGTTTCGCGATCCCTGCCATAAAAGACTTGGCTCAATTTCGAACAATCGCCATATGAGACCTTGTTTTTCCTTAGTCCTCTCGGGTTATAAAAGAGAAAAGTGTACGATATTACATTTCAATAGAATGTCCATGGCCCTTTCCGCTTTCTCTCTTAAAATATGCTTGAAGAGAAAATCAGCCAATTATTTATATATTAAACACAGTGGTGATAGAGCAGGAAGTTTTACTCTAGCGCAATATGACATTGAGTATTACCAAGTGTGCAATTTGCTGTTATTCATCAGTTCTGGTAATGACTGCAGATAAAACAATTTCTTCAACTGGTTCACTTGCGGCATCTGAAAATTTTAGTCATACCGACCAGTCTTTATTACCCCATGACATGCATAGCATCATTCCTCAGAAGTGGCTCAAAGAGAACGTAATCAAGTGTTTCCATATAAATATTCGTTCAATAAGCAACAAAAGAAATGATTTTCAGATGCTACTTGATGACTTTGGATTCACACTCGATGTCATAATGATTTCAGAAACTTGGCTCGATGATAATGACAGCTTTAATGTAGCCCCTTACAAAACATTTGCTGTAAACCGCGATGGCCCGTCGAGGAGGGGGTGTGTGTATTCTGATTAATGAAAAAATTGAGTCTGACGCCATCAAAGAATTTTGCTTCTGCTCTGCCGATGTAGAACTTGTTTCAATAATAATGCGAAATAACACAGTTCTATCAGCGTTTTACAGACCACCTGGAGGTGACATATGTGCATTTCTTGACTTCTTTGAAGCTTACCTCAGATTTATTGATAAGAATAAGTATGACGCCATAATCAGTGGAGACTTTAATATTGATATGCTCACCTCGTCTTCTAACAGCATTAATTTTGATGTTCTTTTGCGCTCCTACGGATTCACCATTACAACTAAAGCACCTACCCGAATCACAGCAACCTCTGAAACACTTTTAGACCTGTTTATCACCAACATTGACATGTCAAATATACATTCGGGTGTTACTTGCTGTAATCTGAGTGACCACTTGGGCATATACCTTTTCTGCAAAAAAGCAATTCCTAAACAAGCAACTCGGGCTAAGGAATTTTACCAGCTCGTAACACCTTACGCACTAGATATATTCCGCCTGGACTTATCGAACACAGATTGGAGCGATATACATAGGGAAAGTGAAACTAACACTGCATATCGGCTATTCTTAGAGAAATTTTGTTCAATATACAAAAAGTACTTTCCTTTCAAAGAGAGAAAAACCCATAAAAAACTAAGAAAACCCTGGATAACCCGTGAATTACATGCTCGCATCAGAGAAAAAAATAAATTATACAAGTTGTTTACTACTAGTAGGAGCATTACCGCGCTGCATGACTTCAAAAAATACAGAAGTAATTTGAATAATGACATTCGAAAGGCAAGACGAAGTTATTATGAGAAACACTTTGAATGCACAGTAAATCGTTTCGATACGCTTTGGAAAAAACTTAGATCACTGGATCCTTCAAATGATGGCCGAAGACCACTGGAGAAGGTTATTCAGAATGGCCGTGAATATGCAGGCAAATCTCTTGTTGATGCCTTCAATGACTACTTTACTGCACAATCAGACATACAAGTACATATACCTACACCATCCATTAAGAGGGTATCACCCACCATGTTTTTAGAACCAGTTGATAAAAACGAAATAGTAAACATATTTTCTGAGATTAACAACAGTACCTCCTGCGATGATAATGATATTCAAATACGTCCTGTCAAGTATGTAATCGATGTTATATCTCATGTACTGGCATATTTATATAATTTGTGTTTACAATCTGCACAGTTTCCTTCAGGTATGCAAATTGCTAGGGTGACCGTCTTGCACAAAAAAGGCGATATAAATGATTTTTCGAATTATCGACCTATCAGTATTCTACCGGTTTTTTCTAAAGGCCTTGAAAAAGTTATCCTCCGACGTATAGAAAAATTTTGCGAAGCCAACGACATCATCACTGACTCCCAATATGGTTTTAGGAAAAATCGTTCCACTGGAATTGGCCCTACCTTCACCAAAAAGAACACATACTAGAATGTTTTGAACAAAAGAAAATTGTGTTAGGAATATTTGTGGATTACACCAAGGCATTTGATAAAATAAATCACGAAATTCTTTTTCAGAAGCTACAATTATACGGGATAAGGGGTCATGCCTTGCTCCTCATTAAGTCATATTTGTCGTCGCGAACTCAATATGTTCAGATTGGTCAACTTAAGTCGTCTTTACGCCGCGTTGTCTGCGGTGTGCCCCAAGGCAGTATTCTTGGACCGTTACTTTTTAATATCTATATTAATGATATCGTAACCATTGATAAAGTTTCCCGTTTTATAATATATGCGGATGACACAAGTATATTTGTTTCAAATCAGAATCCCAATGACCTAATCACTCAAGCGAATCACTTACTTCGAAAGCTAGAAAAATGGTCTGATGAAAACATGCTTACCGTTCAATGTATCAAAGTCTAAAGCCATCATTTTCCATCCTAGGAATAAACCTGTTACGGTCTCCGCAAATCTTTTATATCATTCAAGTGCTCTTGAAATAGTGTCGTTTTTAAATCACTTGGGGTATATTTTTCAGAAAATATGCAGTGGGACGACCATGTTCAACCACATCCTCGTAAAAACATCCCGCGTCGCTGGTCTCCTTATGCGGTACAGAACCCTACTACCCCAAAAAGTAAAATTAATGCTGTATAATTCTCTGTTTTGCTCCTACCTAAATTACTGTGCACTTATATGGGCCACGACCACTAAATCAAATCTACAAAAAAATATCAGTTGTGCAAAAACGGCTACTAAGGGTAGTTTATGGATTGCCTTATGGACATACAACAAGAGATCTTTTTTTGTGCAATATGACATCCTTAATATCTTTAACTTATACCACTACAGACTATTACGAAGGTATAAAGTAGATTTAAAAAAAAACACCAGGGCAGCTTACGCGGTCTCGCTTCTTTAAGACTGTTTGAGTCTCATTACCCACACCGCCACAAACCACACTGGATTATACCGGCTACCCGCACGAACTATGGACGGCATATGCTCCACTACCAGTTACCATTCATATTAAATCAGCTCATCGACGCGCACATTAGTTTTCCGGAAATCGATAACCTGGGAATACGAAAATTTCTAGCACAGAGACATCAGTAATGAATCTTCCTCGCTCACATCCTCCTACAGCAGTTGAGCCTATTCTATTTATTTTCTTTCTCTTAATGATTCTACATGTGCGCGATTATGTATGGATATTTGTATGTAAATGCATGCTTGCGTATGTGTGTATATACATATAGTGTTATTTATGAATATGTATGATTTTTTTTTCTTTTCTAGGAGCAAGTGGTAATGCTCTGTGTGTGTGTGTGTGTTTTTTTTGCTTTTTTTTTCGTTTCTCACGTTGGTTTAATACATATCACTGTCATTGTACACATGTATAGAACTGTTTTTTTTTGCTGCTACCTTCACGGGAGTGGGAAGCTCTGTCAATGCGGATTGTCGCTTTTTTTCCCACCCCCTCCATCATTATTTCTGTACTGGATGGTAAATAAACATCATTATTATTATTATTATTATTATTATTATTATTATTATTATTATTATTATTATTATTATTATTATTATTATTATTATATGGCTCCGTAGAGGATTCCTAGAGGGGAGAGAGAGGGTGAGCGTAGAGGAGAGAGAGGAGGAGAGGACGCACATCCGCTGTGGGGATGTGGAACGCGGACGCCGCTCCGTAGAGTAGAGGATTCCTAGAGGAGAGAAAGGGGGGTGAGCGTAGGAGAGGAGAGAGAGGGGACGCGCGCGCCGCTCCGTACAGTAGAGGATTCCTAGAGGAGAGAAAGGGGGTGAGCGTAGGAGAGGAGAGAGAGGGGACGCGCGCGCCGCTCCGTAGAGTAGAGGATTCCTAGAGGAGAGAAAGGGGGTGAGCGTTGGCGAGGAGAGAGAGGTGGAGGGGACGCGCATGCTCTGGAGGGGTGTAGGACGCGGGAAGGAGGGATGGACTAAGCCCCCGCAAGCACATCCAAGCAAGATCAAGGAATGGAGCCAACCTGGGCGACAGACAACACCTGCCTAGCCATTGCTAAGCTGCCCCTCTATGCTCTCGGCCATGACTCTAGTGCCTGTAGTAGTGGTGGACGGCCTTATTGTACTACAGCGTTCTGCTTGACATAGATGGCCACACCGCCTGCGGGACGCTCTGCTTCCTCGGTGCACACGATGGGAACTAGAGGTGGTCTGGAAAGCGCTTATTCTTCATGGTCATCAGCGTCATCGTCATCATTATCACGAGATACTGCCGGTTACGCCTGACGCGGGACAAGGTTAGACTAAGAGGAGCTTCGCCCCTAAAAAGTCTGTGTGCAGAGACGCACTGCATATAATAACGTTCGGCTTTACAACAGAATCGAGTGAATGTGACAGTGGGAGCTATGTGAGGTAATTCTAATATATGCCAGGTCTCATGTCGACGTAGACGGCGTCCGCGTGCGTTGCTGTCGTTCGGGCGCTCGTACAACTGAGTATTTAAGAATTGGTTACGTTTGTAGAACACGCTGTCAGTAACCGCTCACGGCGTGCCCCTGACTGCCGGAGGATGCGCTTGGTTGTGGCAATGTGCCGGCGCAAAGCCGGGCTTATTCTGGAAGCACTTTTTGAAGCGACTTATCAGAAAAGGAGGGCCTTCATTCGTGCATAACCAGTGCCTATCGCGAAACGCGGTTCCCGCCTTCTATTACGTGAAAATTTGTTTTCGTTACGAAATTATTTAAAACGAAACACTCGTGTCAGATGTGTGTACAATAACGGTGTGTTGAACAAAGGGTGGTTTAAATAAAACTAATCAGTTTGTGTGTTGGTTATTCCCAGGGCAACGAAGGTGTCGCTATGGTCTGGCGCTTCACCACTAGTGATAGGAAAATCAACAGCGGCGTTCGGCCCTACATTTCCTTTGGTTGGACAAGACGACGTAGGAGAAGAGGTGAGTGGCACCCACGCAAAGGAGCCTAAAACAATTGCCTTTGTTGTTTAAAAAAAGCTCACATCATCTCGTGCTGGAAGTTTGTCACCAATGTTTTACACGATCACGGAAAAAAAACACGGTTCCTTACCATGCCTCTTTGCATTTGTTTTGTTCTGAGTCTTCATTATGTCTGTGTAAACCACTTATTGTGTAGGTATTGCAAAATCTTACTATGATTCCGTTTTCTCATTATGATATCACGTTCTTCTTTTCAGGAACCATTTTTTTTTCATGGCTGCTCACGCTGAAGAGGAGCGACAACATAGCAAGTCACAAGTCTGATTCCTCCAGCCTTCACGACTTTTTGATTCTTAATCATAAGGAAATAAATATGGAAACATGATACTGATATCTGCTGTTTATTTTACACGACATGACACTATGCACATCACAGTCACACATTTTGGTAGGTTATACTCATACAAGCATGTAAATGAGGAATACCTCAACTGCTTCAACTTTACTAGAAATTGTGTGTTTTAAGGAGTTTTATTAAAATTATGCTAACATTGAACTATCCTTTTCTTGCAGTCGCTGGGCACAACGGCCAGTATTAATAGAGTTGCCTTAAAATGAATACTTCCCTATTTCCAGCAGTAGTCGCGCAAAAGTAGAGCATGGGTCAATTTAGTAGCTTAAAATAGCCGTAGAGTCGCTTGACGCTTCGGTGGGTGTCAATTGACCCGCGTAGGAGCGTCACTGGCAAGAGTCGTCTGACTCCCTCAGAAGTGGTAGTGTGATCCTTCGCATAAGAGTCCTCCCGCTCTTCTTAAGAGGGTCCGGGGACTCTCCTGAGCGCGCCGACTCTGACCCACCAAGGAGTCACCGTGACTCTCCAAAGAGAGTCGTATACGTGGCAAGTCAGAACTCTCCAAAAAGAGTCAGGTATGCTCTCTTTTTTTCTTAGAGTGTATAGCTTGAAGCGCTTGTCATTTTCGAGCGCCATAACCACTGGATCACCGTGATGGGTACTATAAAGAAAAAAAGCTCGGATACTCTTAAACAGGGCAGTTCATCTGAGCATAGATGAAATAATCTGACGCTGCTAAATAAGTGTTACCACTTTTCTACTGAATATTTTTTTCTTTTGATTTAATAGCCTAGAGGTTAACTAATCGACCTTTCTTAATTACCCAGCATGACGGGTTAGCGACTAGCGCAGATGAACCATTCCGACGTTTCAAAGCGAGTGCTACAACTATTGTATTGAAGATTTTTTTTCGTAATAGTTAATAATTAGGAAGCTATTTAATTATACTTTGTTAATTAATCCGCTCTGTGGATTGCAAAAATATCGGGACGTGCTACATACTAGGGGTGTGCGATTAGTAAATTTTAAAACCGAATCGAATATGAATCGAATACTATTCGAATAGTTTTCGAATAGTTAGGCAACACTTTTCCAAAGAAGACCTAGACTGGTAAGGTGACAATTTTCAAAACAGCCAAGTATTACGCAACATTTTGATTGAAACAAATAATCACAATCTTTCACAAAGAAACATTATGATTACTTTTAACCGACAAAACATGCTTTATTTAAACTGAGCAGGAACTATAGAGCCTTCGAAATATTTTTCAACTGCAGGCTTAAATATAGCAATGACTTCAGTATTCAAGGTGGCACTTTGTCAACATCTTTTAAATAAAACTGATAGTCAAATATTAAGCAATTTTCATGAGTTAACATCATCATGAATTTCCCAGTAACGATAGTTGACTCCTGACACTGTTGCTACGGCGACACTGGAGTTTTAAGCAAAACGCTTCCATCCTGTGATGAATATGGCGTCGATAGCCCCGCAAGTACACGGGCTGCATGCATCTCGGTAGTCTGGTGAAGAAAACTAGAAATGTAACCCCTCTCTGTTCCGACGTCTCGTTCCATCGAGCATTTATCGTCGTTGCTGATTATTCGAAAACTATTAGAAAAATATTCGGTATTTCGAATATGCGCTACTCGATTCGAGTACGAAATTGAATAGAACATTGTTCGATTCGTTATTCGAAATTTTCGAATATTCGCACACCCATACTACATACGGCTCACAACAATATTGGGCCCATTCTACACGCGCTACGCATAAGTTTGCATTTTTAATACTAGCTGCAATCTAACTGAAACACCCTGTATATTTGGTATTTACTGATCGATGTTCCCACCAGCTAGTCCGATAAAGTGACAGTCAGAGCTCATCACGTAAAGGTAATATTTGTGCCTTTGTAAACAGAAACGAAGCCAGCGGTGCTTAACGCGAAATAAAGGAACTTTCAACAGCAATTAACGAGACCACGCAAAGAAGGCTACACTTGTCAACAGCCAGTTTCTGTAAATTCAAGAACACGGTATGATCAGCAATACTTTGGTTGCTGGATCCCATGGTCCCGACCAGCAGTTATACCGGTTATACTGCTTTCCAGTCGCTCATCAATGCGAAGGCGCATCCAGCAACTGCCCGCTGACCAGCAACTCTTGCAAGGCCACTCACTATCCATATGGTGCGCATTTTTCTACAAAATATAGAAGTCTTGATACGCATTAATATAAAGAGAAAATTCTTGGCGTAACGAAGTCTGGAGGTAAAACCTATTAATCTCAGGACGAGCTTACGAAACTGCTCTTACGTAAGGGTCAGTCGCAACCTGGCGGGGTCTATGGCGTTGCCAGGTTGTCTCCATTCATTATTACGCCTGAGAGACGGCTGATCACAAAATGCTTTTGCGTAAGCTCCAGGGATGCAAGGCTCGCCGGAAGTAAGTAAATTATTTATATAACGATACGTGAGGCTATCATTAAGTAAAGAAAGCACACGGAGGCACGCAATAGAAAAGAAAAACAAGCACACCGTGCGTATTGGATTAGGGCAGCACTTGAGATCATGATGCGGGCTCTTGCGAAACCATCTTGCGCAAAACTGTGTATCAACCTTTTGTGCGTCGGCGGGACACATACTTCCCACTTCTGTGGAAAAAGTTTCTCCCGCATCACCTGTTGCAAGTAGCGCAATGATAAGTTGTTGCTATTCTATCTATGTCTTCGGGAGCTCGAGTAAAATTGTTTTACCGCGCTTTCAAATGGTGGCGGTAGTCAGAGGCTTGCGCAGGGTTCCCCTTCAGAGGGGGGCGAAGGTTCTTCGCGGCGCCCACCCCTCTTAGGTGACTGGGGGGGGGGGGGGGGGGGGCTTTGCCTCCCCCCCCCCCCCCCCCGTGCGCACGCATATGGCGATAGTGCCACAGCGCCGTTCAAGTTTGATCTATTTTCTACGAAACATTCAGAATTTTCCTCTCGGTTAGGATAAAAAGCTATCATCAAAAAATGCCAGGTAATTTTCTATTTTTCTAGCGTCTTTTTTTTTTTAGAAATGCGATGTTAGCTCCCAGTCATCGCTAGTTTTTGTAAAGTTGTGCAGTAACTGGGCCGATAAATGCACTGAAACACAATCCTTTAAGACATTGCCACGTTCTTCGCCAAGCCTAATTGTGGATAATGGTGCATGGGAATATACTTCTTCAGATTATATAACTCTTGAAAAGTGTGCGGGCACTCAGGAACAACGTCAGTACTCGTACATTCCGATAATGAAAGAAATCATAATAAAATTGACAAAATATAGTTCACGCGTGCGGCGAAGTGAGCTTGGCAGGAACAGACCACAGCCCTCAAGGCTTAAAAAAGCGCAGCTGCAAGGGATGTGCCGCTCCCAGAAATGAGGTGCGCATAATGTTCCTTTGCACAACTTGAGGAATTGCTCATCTGCACCACTTGTTTTCGCCGTTTCATCCAAAATACCCGGTGATGTGATCGCATCATGGTGCCTTCATGAGTCAGGGGGGACAATGTTTTCCCACATCTGAAAACACTCTCATGAGTCAGTGGGGCACAGGTGACCCACTTTTTTCAGTAAAGTAATGCCTTCATCATGGTGAAAATTTTTTAACAGTGCCTTTGTAGTTTATATGTATATACCACAATCGGTTTTTATATCACCTTATCAAAAATATACTGTAGTATAAGGTATGTTGTTGGGCTAGTTGGTTGATAGATTCAGCAAGCATGTTTAAACTGCGCGAAGAAGATCTTTGCGCTTCGTGTGTGTTCGTGTTCTATGTAACGCGTTGCCATCTTCGCGCAGTTTGAACGTGTCTACTGAATCAAAAAATTGGGGGGACCCTTAAGCTTCGCCTTTAAGAGTGTGACGCGATAGCGATATCCCGTCCCTAGTGCCTACTTCAATCACTTAGTGCATACTATGTAATGGGTAGTATGCTTTAAACCAGGAGCAATTCTGCGCGGCAAATGTGGGAAATGTTTTCGAACTTGCAATGCACCCACTACGTGGTGTTAAGGGAATACGCGCAGTAAGGTGTGTGCCGTTTGTAATGGGTGGCTGGCTTTAAACTATGAAATCGTTATGATAGTCACATATTCTGACGCCCGATGGCAATGTACGCTTGTACCACGCAATATTCCTGGGATATTACATGTTATATTGCGACGCCTATATAAAGGACGCTTGCGTTTGCGAAGCATGGAAGTTATTTTCACTGCATTTCCAAGCAGAGGAAGTTATTTTCACAGTATTTCCAACCAGAGGCATGGCTGTGTGGTAGAACACCTGCTTGCCACGCAGACGACCCGGGTTCGATCCTCACTCGGATCCGAAAAATTTTATTATTTATTTTATTTGCATCTTTCTCGATTTTTCGGTCACGGACAAGATGATGATTTTTCGGTCACGGACAAGATGATGATTTTTCGCTCACAACCAACGACGCCGACACCGACGCCGACGCCGGAATTTCTGCGAAACGAGCTCTTTAACGCTATCGCGTTAAAATATAGCCGAACCTACAAAGTGTTCATGGTGACAACCACGAGAAACACAACTTCAAAGACAATGGCTGTTTTGCTTGGTTTGGATTATCTTGCGTTCGCCAATTCCCGTTCGCAGTCTCACTGGTATAGTGTCAATTCACAGTTTCTTTTTCGTCTACCCCTTGTTAGCTGAGATACCGTGCTTGTAGATGCTGGTGTCATGAGGTACGTGCTATAATCTTAATGATATAAACAAAAGGCCATGCTCTTATTTTGTTGTACATCGGATATTTTCTATCTCTTTCTAGCGCGCATTCCCATGTACTGTATGTAATTGCATAAAAGTTACCCTACTTCATTTCAGGCCAATCAATATTCTACTGCAGAACACACACACACATATATATATATATATATATACACACACACACACACGCACGCACGCACATGCACACACGCACACATACATACACATACACAGTTTCGCACACGGAGGCTAAGCTGAAGAAAGCAAATAAATGAACTAGGAAACAAATAATCATGTGCATAAATAAATAAACATACATAAATAACCTGCACACTGCACTTCTGGCACACACGAATCGAGGTGGAATTACTTTAAAGGAGCACACGCTAAATTTTAAAAAATCATTAATAAATGTATAAATGTAATAAATCAATCAATGCGCTACACAGCTTCGCTGGTCATCCGCTTTCATAGTGGAATGGCACAGGATTTTTTTTAGCAAGCTGTGCAACATCTTTCCCATAAAAACATGCACACCATGCTGGATTTAATCATAGTGGCCTACTTGGCAGGTTCCCCATTCTTATTTGCCCAGAAAGCCTCAACAACTGCCAAGGGCAGGTTATGGGCACAAAGAACTGCTGACAAGTTCTTTTGACAACTCCTGGTCAACTCCACATCAACCACCGATAAGAGCGACGAATCATCTTATTCATCCAATCCGTTGAGAAAATATGTTAGCCCACTGCAACATGGCATCCTCTTTTGGAGAAGGAACTTACTTTTTGAATTACTGTGCATTACTGGCAAGGAAGAGACCACGAACACTGAGCTAATGGTACATTAAGCATTTTTGTTGTCTAAAGTTCCTTCATATCACTTCTGCTTAAAATATTTTGCTGCACACAATAGCTTTCATGAAGGCAGTGACGTGTTTAACGAGACGGACGAGGGGCATTTCAGCAGGGTTTTCAAAATATTTTTTCATCTTTATCACATGTAACATGATTGGTCAGTGGATTTGGTTTTCAAAGAAATAGAGCATGACTGATTGTGCAGTAATGAGAATTATTTACGTTGCGATAAGAACTGCTCTGAAACATATCCTAATTTATTGTAACACTTCCACTTGCTTAAAATTTGGCCTGCAGAACCTGGGAATTAAATTATGCAAATTTCATGCATTCATAAAACGTCGATCATAGTACAGATGGAATCATATTTAACTAGAGCGCCCAGCCGGCCACTACAGCTGACGTTTTCTGCAGAAATATGCAAACACCGACGCCGTAATGATACCTAATATAGTCATGCAGCATGCTAGGTCCTTGTGCTATAATTCAAGCTTGAACGGAAGCATATAGCTAACTTGAGACAGCAACTGCGGAGAGCAACAGCGTCCAAAGCCACGGCTCCGCCACTCTAGACAAGTGTGATTCCGTCTGTACGAGTCTCACAGGGTAAGACTACGTGCACGAAAACGGCTTGTATGCAAGCTCCACTTCAGGACACATGCGCATAAATCGCACAACTTAGCACCACGCTCTTAAATATTTCTCACGGTTTAAATTTCCTGACCTTAACACACTTCACAGCATCGGACAAAATTGCTCATATGTGACACGGTGCCCAGATGTTTCCCCATAGCGCATACCATCGGGCACAACAGCACTCGCACGATGTTGCGCATTACGAATGACAACACTGACGGGGCAATAAAACTTGCCCAGGCTGATCGTATAATCGTTGCTGAAGCTTCGGCTCGACTACTATTTGGCGCCACGAACGGCACACACGCAAAACCCCCGACGCGAACGCATGTTCCCGGTGATTGAGCACTTGTCACTTCGGCGCGCACTGAAAGCATATCCTGCTTAGAGCGGTGGATGCTTGCGTCATGGAAATGTAAGTTCTTTGCGATTACGCTTGAAAGACGGGAGGTGCAAAAAAACACACGAAGCGACGACACTGCGCACGGGCTGGCTACCTCCGATGAAAATCTCCGCGGGAGTTGTATAGCGCTTATAATAATCATCACAACGATAAAATCAGCTTTCTTTCTCTATTTTTTTCTTTTTAGATGCGAAGCATCTTATGCTCGGGGCTATGTCCGTCCCTCCCGCGTCCCCCCGTCCGCCGTCCCGTGTCCCGCGTCCCGCGTCCGGCCACTTTCATGAAGTAGGGAAGCACCTATTATGCGAACCAGAACAGTGTAGTAATATGAAGGCCGTCAACCACTACCACAGTCATCAGAGTCATGGCCGAGAGCACAGAGAGGCTGCTTAGCAATGGCTAGGCAGGTGGTGTCTGTCGCCCAGGTTGACCCCATTCCTTGATCTTGCTTGCATGTGTTTGGAGGGGGCTTAGTCCGTCCCTCCTTCCCGCGTCCTGCGTCCCACACCACCACAGCGCATGCGCCTCCCCTCCCCCTCTCTCTCCTACGCTCACCCCCCTTTCTCTCCTCTAGGAATCCTCTACTCCACGGAGCGGCCCCCCGCGTCCCACACCCCCCCCCCCCCCCAGCGCATGCGCGTCCCCTCCCCTATCCTCTCCTACGCTCACCCCCCTTTCTCTACTCTAGGAATCATCTACTCTACGGAGCGGCGCCCGCGTCCTACATCCCCACAGCGCATGCGCGTCCTCTCCCCCCTCTCTCCTCTAGGAATCCTCTACTCTACGGAGCGGCTCCGGCGTCCCACATCCCCACAGCGCATGCGCGTTCTCTCCCCCTTTCTCCTCTAGGAATCCTCTACTCTACGGAGCGGCTCCCGCGTCCCACACCCCCACAGGGCATGCACGTCCCCTCCCCCTCTCTCTCCTCTTCTACGGTCCCCCCCCCCCCCCCGCCCTCTCCTCTAGGAATCCTCTACGGAGCGGCGCGCACGACAGGTGGTGTGACAGCTGCATACTCCGCTGGGGGCGCCAGGTAGTTCCGCGGTATGAAAATGACGGAGCGCGCGCGCCTCATTCTCTCTCCTGTGCAGCGCCTCGATGAGCGCCCGGACCGCTGCCGTGAAACGAGAGCGGCGACGTTCCTCCCACTCAAGCTAATTACCTCCCCGCTGTTTCGCATCCACACATGGTTCCCTTTAGCGGGAGATGGGTATTTTTTTTTTAACGTCGCTGCAGCGATAGGCCTTGCGCCCGCTTCAGCAAGCGCCATGTTTGCTCTGAAGGCGGCCGTCTTCGAGCAGCTAATGAGAGGCGAGCCTGGCGAACCGGCCGGGCGGCTGCAAAAGTTGAGAGCCGCTCTTCGTGACATCATAGGGGCGGCCGCCCTCGGCCGTTCGTGCTGGTCGGGTGTGCGGTGCGGCTGTGCGGATAGCGCGTGTACAGGCCCTAAGCGAATGCGGCCGCCTTAGGTATAGCGAAGCGGTTTTCGTGTTGTCTGTCATCCTAACGGGATGTAAATGGGGAGTGCAAACAAGATAGCTTGCACGTGACGTCATGGTCACAGCTTCATAACGCACTGGCTCACCAGCATGGCGGCTTTGATAACGGTAGAGGCAGCATAACCACATGGCGCTTGACCTGCTTCAATATGATAACGATGTGGTGTTACGATCGGCCTTGGAAGCTATCATGGCAGAGGCAGCAGAGAATGCTCCTGTCAATCAAAAGTTCCTCCCGGTTTCGCTGCCCTTCGGGGGGCGCAAGTCTAACCCCATTTTCCTGGTATGCCCACGAGCGTGCGGCGTGCTCAGGTGACCAGATATCTAACCAGGCTGCCGCGAACAGCCCTTTGTTGCACGATGCTGCCGGCGTGGGATAGAGCTGCTGGACACCTTCCCAGCAAGGGTGCCGCGAACAGCCCTTTGTTGCAAGATGCTGCAGGCGTGGGAAAGAGCTGCTGGACACCTTCCCAGCGACGTGGCATGCCTCTGCAGCTGGACGGAGCCATTAGCGGCTGCAGGTGTGATCGACAGCAGCAGCCACGTCTTCAGAAGTGACCGACTTGGCACCAGTCCGGTCCCCCCTTCGGGACACTTCCTCCTCGCCGACAAATTCGAGTCATCTGGGCGTGGTACGGGGATATCCCCCCTGTGTGGGGCATTGGTGTTCCCCAATTGGACTTCTCGTCCTTGCCATTTTGAGGAATGTGTTGTGTGTCCCATTGCCTCCTTTCTGGGGGGCAGGGCGTTGTGGCGGCAGGACACCTTATTGGCGGGTGTTGCCGACACCGGTTTGATTGCCTCAGGTTGCCAGACTCGGGGCTTTAAAAGCCGAAGACTTTTTGTAAAAGACACTCTCTTCTTGATCTCTCAACGTAAATAAACGTCTGTAATATCTCTCCTACGAGCGCCTTCCTCTCTGCTAAAGATGGGCTAGGGGGACCGGCGGCGGGCCAGCTACCTACTATGAGACCCGCCGGACCCGAGTCGCAACAGTGGCCAGAATTTTATTGGCCTCTGTCTGTCAATAACAAAAACTTGCAAGTGATATAACGATAACATTAACGCGTGCACGAAGTCACAAACCTTGCGTGTGTCATGCGGTTCACCAACATGGCGGTTTCAGTGACGTCAGTGCAAGCCATCTGTAACGGTATACCAGCCGTATACTTATCCTGTATCTGTCGAGATATATCTGTCGCGCCCTTGGGATCAAAGTTGGTAGTTTTTATCAGTGCTTTTCGTTTTTATCAGTACTTTATCGGTACACAGCTTTTATCATTACTTTTCGACGAGCAGCGCTGAATGACAAAGCCGTACGTGCAACACATTTCCAACATGGTCGTCGGCGGGAGGGTGCTGAAGGGGCACTTGCCCCCCCCTCAAGCCACACCAGCACAGCACCAGCGCTCCCCCCCTCACTCAGCGAGATGCAACACGGATTTGCATCCCCCCCCCCCCCCCACCCCCCCCAGAAAAAATCCTGGCGACACTCGTGATTGAAAATATGCGATGAAACTATGCCCCAACTAATGCCCTGCGCACGCCTATGCATACGACAGCCTGCCACCTGCAAACGGATGAGCTTACACATCGCCCCTCAACAACACTATCGCAAACAGTCATGTGCGTCGATAAGCAGCACAAGAATTGAGATAGAATCTTGCCGTATCTCACATTCGTGTACAATACGGCACGCTGAGAAACGATGGTAATTACATCGTTGAGTTTCCTCCAAGGTCAAGAAGCCGCCACAATGCATGACACTGTGTTGCCCCAGAATTGCAGCGCTTCTGTAGGGCGCCTTAATGCGCGCTTTGTCCCCGCGCTAGTTCCTACTCGAGCGAGGCTCCCTCCGCCCTGCCCCCCGGATTACCTTCGTGCTCCTTCAGCGGACGAAGCAGAGGCAGGGCGTTTCCCCTCTGCTTGAAGAGCCATTGATGGCAGGCCTCGCACGTGAGGCGATGTTATCGCATGCGCCCTTCGTGCGACGGAGAAAGGGCCGGCTTGTCTCATCTCTGCTTCAGCAGCGCTAGACCTCAGCGCTCGCAGGGTTTTACTCGCACGTAGGACATACGATGTACGGGGCGACGTCATCGTTTTGTACTTTATACGGAACGTGACGGCGACGCCAGAAACCCGCCGAGAGTGTCCATTTAACTGTTGTCGTTATCGGTTGATATGTTGATTCGTGCATTTTAAGGCGAAAGCCTACATGACTATGTTTCTAGGTCGCATTACACAAAGTATAGTCCAAAAAAATTACACCATCTCCCGCTAAAGGGAACCATGTGTAGATGCGAAGCAGCGGGCGCTAACGCTTACACTGGCGGCGGCGTTGACGCTGGCGCTCATCGCCGCGTTGCGCAGGAGAGAAACCTGGGGAGGCGCAAAGCACGCAGTGATGGACCAGTGTTTCCTACTGGAACATGCCAATCGCTGCTAATGGGCAATGAGAGACAGAAGACTCTGATTGGACACAGAGACCCGCAGTCCGCTTTTAGTTAACGCGCACGCTGCGAATTTTTATTGTTCAACAACGCACAGGAGAAATCTCCCACCGGCACTACCTTGCAGGTCAAGATCCAGTGCCATATATACGGGGTGGCCAGTGAACGGTTGTGCAGCGCGAGCAGTCGGTTTTTTCAACCAAGAAACTCGCTAGCAGACGCTGCCTGCGTCGGCGTCGTGAGACGGGAGAGGGGGGAGCGTAGGAGGGGAGGGGAAGGGACGCGCATGCGCAATGGTGGTGTAAACGCCGCGGGAGGGATGCCATAGAGGGAGGGGGGCGTATGAGAGGAGAGAGAGCGGGAGGGGACGCGCATGCGCAGTGGGGATGTGGACGCCGCGGAAAGGGATGCCTAGAGGAGAGAGAGAGAGAGTTGGCGCATGCGCAATGGAGCGCGGACGCCACCCGATCAAGCTCGCTCATGAGATGCTTCGATTCTAAATACTTCCTCGACCGAGCGCACGCGGTTACATGAAATGGGGGGAGGGAGAGGATGGAGTGGGCTTACAGGCTGCAGCGCGGGGAGAGGAGAGGAGAGAAGGCGACCGAACGCCTGCGTAAACGCCCGCGTAAAAGAGGAGAGTGCGCGGCCGCAGCGCGGGGGAGGAGGAGCGCTCTACCCGCTTTATATTCACACTTGAAGGAGAGGAGACTAGAGGAAGAGAGTAGCGCATGTGCCGCGAGAACGCAGGAGAAGCGCAAACAGGTGGTAGGAGAGAAGTGGAGAGAGTAACGCGCAGCTGTTGGAGAGATGGAAGGAGGAGAGTTGCGCATGCGCAGTGTGAGTGCGGACGCCGACAACGCCGCGGGACATGCCCCCGCTATTGGCCTCGAGGGCCACCACTGGAAACGCCGGCGCCACCGTCGGCGTGACGTGCTCGGCAGGATCACGCGGTCTCGGCGGCCGCGTCGGCTGCTTGCGGTGCGCTGCCGCGTGCTTTGTAAATGAGTTTCAAGCCCCACCTGCGCTGCGGTCTGTTCGAATGCGGAGGTTTCCTGGCATTTTGAACACAACTGAACCCACTGTGATACGAGTGACTGCATCCGAAAGCGATGAACATGCTGCTCGGTGCCGCAGTGCCGGACGTGCGCAACAGAGTCCGGTGTAACCATGCACCGGTGCCCGTGGGATAAGAAACTCCGTGAAGAGTGGGTTGTAGAGCTGAACCGGCAAGCAGCCATCAGCTACGAGGCGTGTGTACAACAAGCACTTCCGCGACGACGACCTTCGCTACGGCGTCGGTGCTGTGATGTTGAGTAGCAGAAAGCGCGCACTGAGACGATCGTTCGCGCGCGCTTCCCGTAGGCTAACGGTGCTTATCTCCCATAGGATAGAAAACGCGCTGCCTTTTACCTCGTGCGATACCATCGCAGAACGTTCCCGTGCGACCTCTTGATCGTCGGCCCCGTGCTCAGCGTCTGCAATATGGGCTGCAGATACCTGAGCCATTGTTTAGCTACGTTGGACTTTAAAAAATCACAGGGTTCCTTATGCATTCCTTTAAGATGACCGGAAAGAGAAAGCCACCTTCTCCTCCTTCTTGTCAGTCGATGTATTGATTTTCTCCACCCCATCTCCAAAACTTTTCTGCACCTAACGCGGTTTTGCACTGCCTCCACACCGATCACGGAGGCTGTGCAAAGCTACTATGTCGTGGCAACACGTCATCATGTGACATCACGCTATGAGGCTTCATGACGACGTCATAACGACGTCACAAATTTGGGCAATCTGTGACATCATGATGACGTGATATGGTGACGTGATCACGTGATGGTGATTTTTTTGCAATTACTCGTGCTGACGCCGCCGACGTAGGACGCCATCGGTCAATCTTCCCGTTTGATGAAGTATCGAAGGCTTTCGCCTTCGTAAGCTATGCACAGAGTGCTGGTGGATGTATATCGAGCGAGTCAAACGATGCAGTTGATGTGCGCTGCATTTATGTTGGCAATAACAATCTTTCTGTTAATCATGCATTGTCATGACGCAAATACTACGTGCTGAAAAGCCCAAATTTATTTGCGCCACTCTCTCTCAAACTCAAGGTTGGCCTCTCCAACCCCATGCATTTTCTTGGAGCCTTACTTATTTATGCTGTTCGGACACGACATACTGACATAATTGCTGGGCAACTCACCAAATAATGCTGGGCACTATAATTTTGTCTTTCACTCTTTACGTGTTGATGTTACCCTGCTTTGCAGCTGCAGGTTGCTGCAATAACTTCTCTTTCTTTCACCGCTAACTGAAGTTCACATGGGTTCACAGCCGACGTCTCCAGAACAAATCCGGCGAACGTATCTTCGTTCGTTTCCTTGGCGTAGACCACTTCTTCTTCCACTAGCAATATCGAAGTGGTGAAGCTTTGCTCTATGAATTTGTCGAGAGCGGCAAGTTCAGTGGAATGCACAATAATTAAGGAGTATATTAAAAAGTCATCGCGTTTTCTCATGCTCTGTGTGGTAACCAAACGAAACGAACACTCTGAAATAACAGAAGCAGCGGCAACTGTTCGCTTAGAAGAATTATCAATATGCAGCGCCAGGCAACATGTCAAATGACATTGAAACATACGCGAATTTAGACCGAACAAAGAAAAAAAAAGAAACGTTGAATCGTCGGCACGGGACATCACAAGTTGCCATAGGCGCGCTGAAGTCGTAGTTTAACAAAATTCTTCTTGAACTGCTCTGATAGCGTCCTCGCAACAATAGTTGTTTGGGTACTCACAAATTTTCATATTTTGTGGCCTAAAGTTCACGACACGGCGTCAAAACACGCTCGTTGCGAAAGCGTAACCATCAGTACGAACATACACGCAGACGCTCATACATGCAGACGCTCATACATGCAAAAGCTCCGTCGGTCGCCGCGAACCTGTGCGATCACCGGCTTGAGGCTTCTTTCTGTTATGCTCCATTTGGTTATACATGCAGTCTACTTTAACAACATATTTCACATAGTTTGCGCTCCGCTACTCTCTACATTTCACGCAAGAAGCCCGTTCAGGGGTCTCCATCGCGGTCACCGCGTGAAGCGGGCGCTCCGTTTTCTGCAAAGAGACAGCGACTGTAAACTACGTTGTGCTTTCTGTTCGTCGAAAATTATTATTTTAAGAGTAAAGAACGTATTTCACTTCGAAAGTATGCACAGAAATGTCCTGGAGCGCTGCCGCGAGGTGTTTTGTAGAGCGCCGACAGCAAATCCTATGGGGAGCGCGCGGCGGTATCCTGCCTAGCACGCAATCGAAGCGCGTCCGATAGAGGGCGACTCCATAACTCCTCGAGGCCAATAAGATGCTTCGCATCTAAAAGAAGAAAGAACTGAGCACGGCAGCTGCGTCCAGTTCGTCTTTGCGTCGTTCGCGTCAGCAGCAGCGGCACAGGGCGTGCAGAAGGGTGAGGCGCGTGCTACACACCGATCCTGCTGCTATGGCCCTGCCAAGGATGCACGGTCTTGACGGGAGAAGGCGCGCGAGTCGCGTTCGCTTCTACTCGGGGCCGGACCCAATTTGGTTGCTTCTGCTCGCTAAGCTGTGTGTTCTTGCGCTACTGTCGCATTTCGAAAACTCAATTGCACGGTGCTTATATGCTGCCGCGTGGGCTCAAAGTTTCATTTCACATCGCTACGGGTCCAGCTAGGCTTTCGCGTTCACGTTCTTGGAATGTTCTAAGCATCCCCCATAAATTTTAGTGAGTGAACTAGAGTGTAATTCATGATGTATTTATCCTAAAGTCGGTTGTATTGTGTTTTTGTACGAACAGAATTAAAGTTGACTCACCAAATACTATTTCTTCAGTGTTACTTTCATTTCGAGCAAATAAAAATTATACTTCTGCCGTGCCTCCCGAAAGCAACACGTCGAACATGGCTGTGCGTTTAGCAAAGTGATTTTCTGTAGCGATACACAGCAAAATAAAGTAAAGTGATTATACATTAACTACACAGGAGGTTCAATTCTTCGATAGCTCTATGCATCTTGTTATTTCTTGGTCACTAGTTGACACAACTGGGAAAAACAAGTTGTGGACACAAATGCCGGCACTGCGTTTGGGGGGGGGGGGGGGGGGGGTGCATAGATAGATAGATAAATTCTTTTATTAGGGAAAGGGAGGACCGAAGGTCGCTGATGGGGATATTGAGGGAGAGGGAGGGGTGAGAGGCACACACTAAATCATGCGCGCCAAGCCGCTACTAATTCCGAAGTGGGCTAATGTCACAAGCTGATGAGGGTTCTCGAGTATGTCCTTTTGTACCGCTTCCAAATCGGGATGTAGAAAAATGGCGTTGTTCTTTCGATAATGATGCAGGGCAGGACAGTGTAGAATGAGATGCTCCATGTTGGCTAAGCATGAAGAGTGGCAAAGGGTAGAGGTGTCCATGCCCCTCTTCCGGTCATCAATAGTCTGCCATTTATGAATTACATGAGGGGTAGTGGCTGTGTTTGCAAGTACTTTGTTAATAAATATTTCCTGGGATCGGCTGAGGGCGAGGTTCTGAAAGATACGAGGAGGGCTGACATCTTTGAGTCTCTCCCGGTTAATATACTTGAGGAAGCGCCGAAGGCGTGCCATTTCAAAGTGGGAGCTCGGCGACGAATTTGCGTAGGGGTGGCTACCGAGATCGGGCGATCCACGTAGGAGAGGTAGAAAACTCTATTTTCGCAGCTCACTCCTTAAAGGGAGACTAAAGGGCAAAACGATTTTTCGCGTATTCATCATTATCATCATCACCCTGACTATGCCCCACTGCAGGGCAAAGGCCTCTCCCATGTTCCGCCAATCAACCCGGTCCTGTGCTTTCTGCTGCCACGTTGTACCTGCAAACAACGCGTATTAGTTTCGCGTATTAGTTAAGTACAATTTCACAATCCCCAAAACACCACTCTTACCGCGACACGAGGCTTTGGTAAGCGAGAAAACAAGCGAAAAGAAAATGCGGGTGGAGACTCCACCTTGGAGATTCCCGCACCAAACCCCGTGACGCCATAGCTTTAGAAGGCGTCTACTGAGTCCTACGTAGCTTCTAATCGATAAAAATGAGGTGCATTGTCATCTGTAGGTGCCATAGACATAGCATACGAAGTTTCAGAAAATTTCATCGAGCCAATGTCGCGAAAATACGAAAAATACATTTGGAATTTCTGACGTCACGCGCGCAGATATGGGTGCCAAATTTAAAAATAAAACTTCAACCTTGATTTTCTCCACTAATAATGAACTTATGATAGTGAAACATATGGCATTACAGTTCTCAGAGTGTAGTTTGTCAATCTAAACCAAGTCATTGTTTCGCTTTAGTGTTTGAACTGGTATAGCGCATAATGGTAAAGCAAACACGGCCGAGCAGATCGACATAAGAGGACAGAGCGCTAAGAAGGAGACTGCGACGAGCAACCCCGTGCACACAATGGGTGGTGTTGTGCTCCCTGAACCGGTTAGACGCGTGTTGTGCCGCGGACCCAAGTTTGCCACGGAACCGGCCAATTCACCGTATGATCTGCTCACCTATGTCAGGCAAGGGGCTCGACAGATTCCTGAGGGTGAAAGGGACAGGTGTGTGGCCGATGGCGTCGATGTGATTTCGCGATGTAAGCCTTCTACCAAAAAACTGCATAGCGCTCTGTCCTCTTATGTCGATCTGCTCGGCCGTGTTTTCTTTACCATTATGCGCTATACCAGTTCAAATACGACGAACCAACTCGCCCAATCTTCAACCCTTGTTCGCTTTAGTGTCCGTTAAGTATTGAAGTCATGTAATAACTGGTCTGAACAAAAGTGTTATCATCATCATCACTCTCACCACCTTCTCTCTTATCCCTACTTGGCTTGATTCATTCGCCATTCGCTTTGTATCATGTGTGTCGTCTTTCTTCCCTCATTAATTAGTTACTTATAGTCCTAGGTTTATGGATGTCAAAATCCCATTTTGATTGTGAAGCAGGCTGTACTCGGGGAATCGGAAGTTACGATTAACTACTGTGGTTCTTTAAAGGAACACACACAACAACTTTGCACCTTGTTTTCTTTTCTTTCTTTTTTTTTTCTTTTTTTTGCAGTAGGTAGCTTGCGACCCACGTATCACGGCTGAAAACCTCGTTTGCGTGAGTGCGCGACGGTTATTCATTTAGAGACGTTTTTAGAGCGCCCAGTCGCAGTTTCGGTTTCAAAGAGCACCGAGCTAGGCAGGAGCAGTACCGGCGGCAAGGTAAACACAGCTGGCCACGTAACCGCCAAAGCTGTGTCGGGGCGCCGCACTGACAGCAAGGACAGACAGCACACGCAAAGCCACAGGCACGGAAGAAGAAATCCCAGGTAGCGCAAGCGCAAGGCGCGTGCCAGCAACCAGCCAACACAAACTCGTGACGTAGGTTTGTTTTAATTGCCGCCGCGTTGATGTCGGCGTCGCGAGGGGCTGCGCATCTCGCTCAGTCGCGCGTCATGCACTTTAAAATTGATTTTCAAATATGTTCTAGGCTATATTTGCCCTTGATATTTCGTAGATGCTGTGTATGTCTCCACATAAATCTATCTGACTCATTATCTCGCCTTCGAAATTTTGGATCAGTGCTCCTTTAAATTACACTTTTATCTAAGTGCATCAAAAGAGAACAAGCGTGGCCGTGAACCGAACCCGTGACCTCGTGAACCTTAATGTCTTAGCCATTTTGCAATAGACTTGCGTCTGGTTTCTACGTGCGGGGATGATTCACGAATACAAAAGTGACGTTAATGCTTCGGTGAACCTCGGGATAAGTGGATATACGCTTGTCTGTGCATATGTCTATATATCGAGCATCTGAAGGTCTTCCGAATGATTTCACCGAACTTGTCAGCCATCTATTGCTGATTTAATGAACTACTAAACTACGCCAGCCTTAGAGATAGCGGCTGTTATTTGCTTTTAAATTCCTTTTTGTTTTATTAACAAAAATCTAGCTAAGGTCTCAAACACCAACATTTTTCCGCAGTGCTGCTGCGGCCATTGTAAGAACTGCTCCGTCCCTCATTTCATTGTTTATTGAAAGGCAACTGCGAGCGCCACAGGCGGCGTGTGTTGAGTGTAGATTGTTTGAAAGGCGTCCAAGACAGCCTCAGTTGCACCGCTGTTGTCCGTAGTGACGCCTGAAGGTCGTGAACAGTGCCGGCGTATGTTATCGGAAAACCACGTGTGCGCGCCCGGGGGGCGTCCGCAGACTACAGCGACGACGGCTTGGATTGGTTTCGTTCTCCAGCGCCGCCACCACGAAAAAGACGTGCGCCGCCTGCAAGAACACGGGCCTCGAAAAGGCCCGAGACGCTGCGCTCGGAATTGCGAGCACGTTGCGGATTCGTCGCCTGCGACTACGTGTCGGCGGTGCACCAGCCCAATCAAACGGCGCGGAGCATGGAGCTTCCCATCGCCGGAAGGAATAGTGCGTGAGAGTTTACGGCGAAGAAGCGAGAAAGAGCACGTCTCACGCTTCTTCCGTGACAGAAGCAAGTGCAGGTTGCCTTATTTACAAACTTCGAAAGTTCCGCCTACTCTCCCCCACACGGAGGACGCCACAAGGAATAAATGATTCAGGAAGGAAGAGCTGGCATCCGCGTTACATTGATTCAGTGAAATCTGCTTCCCCGCAGGACATCGTGTGCTTGCATGGTCCCATTCGATGCAAAATAATAAACGATCATCGTGCCCAACGTACAACGGTCTCGCTTATTTGTGACCCACTAAACTTGAATCATATACAAGAGCGGGAATATCTCGAATGTGGAGATGTGCTATTGTATTCATTTCTATCAGTGCAATGTCAGCATTTTCGTATAAATACTTGTACATATCGCTCGATGTAAAGCAGAAAGAGTGATTTCGAGAGAGAGTCAGTCCGAATGAAACGCTGTTTTTCGTTTGTTTGTTTATTTTTTGTTTCAATATACCAGCTTCACGCACATGGCTATTTGGTCAAACACCTCATGCAGAATTCCGTGGTTCGATTCCGTCTCGAACCAGTGATCTTTGTTCTTTTCATCCATCGCGATTTTTCGCGCACGGACAACACCTTGTTTTTCGCTCATAACCAACGCCGCCTACGCCGAAATTTCAGCGACACGGGCACTTCAACGCTCTAGCGTTAGTAACGTGACATGAAAGGCCTATGTATGCGAGCACATGGTGCCATCTACGAGCGTGACCTAAAGCTTATCCAGGCTATCTAGCTCAAGATCATCCTGCCACAGATATGCGGCTTTCTGCATAACTAGTATTGGCGAGAACTATGTCGTTAAGAACGATCATGAAGGTGATCGCCAATATCGTCTATAAGTAGTCGTCTTGCATCTGCTAGCTATTTACGTAAGCTGTGACTGTGGCGATCCTGTTGCCACTTTTGCCTTGCTTTTAAGTACGGAGCACTTTAGGGGCCCGGTCTGTCGTATGCTGTCGTACGCTGTCATCGCTTGGAGTAACGTATAGCATAGCCATCTGTAGCATATTGAGCGCGCGCTCGCGCCAAGGAGAAGTCTTCCTCTTGTTCTTGGAGCACCTTGATGGTGATATAAGGTGCGGAGGACATTACGGACCTTGGCTGTCGTATGCTGTCGTCGCTTGACGTAACGCATGCAAAACCACGTATAAAAATAGAAAAAAAAGGAAGCAAGCGAGAAATAGAAAGAGAGAGAAAATAGAAAGAAAAATAGAAATAAAGGGAGGAAAAAAAGACAGAAAAAAACTGGGAAATAGAAAAAGAAAGAAAGAGAGGAGGAAAGGATGAGAAAACCGTAGAGAAACAAAGAAGGCTGCCCAGTTCTGCACATCCTTGAGGCGTGGAACCACTAGTGAGAAACTGCCTTTCTTTTTTTTCATAGCGTCGCAGCAGCCGGTATTTAACTTTGTCATTCTGCACTGAAGCTTGAAGGTCCCGCCATCGCAGTGTTTTACAATTTCTAATGTGAATCATGCTTTGGCGACTTCCCCGCAGTCATGTCAAACGTGACCCCCTTTCTGTAATAATACGTAGGACTGAATATTTGCATGTACATAATACATGTGAAACATCTAACCAACGAAATAAAGGGAATGAATCAATGAGGCCCGTCATAAGGTGTGCCCGTTCGGCACAACCTAATGACGTATGGTGGTTTAATCGTATTGTGCGGTACATAGTGAATATAACCACTCGCACCAGCGACGTGGGAAGTGAGTTGGGTCTCTAACCGTTGACTTTCTGAATATGCAATGCATCGAACTCCGGACACGAAGTGTACAGGCACGTTATGCCCTAACCATCTAAGTGCTTAGCGTATTGTACCCTCGACCAACGGAGTTTACAGGAACTTGCACCTTGGACCTTTCAAGCATGTCCGTATGGTTGCGCTAACAAAAGAATACCAGAAAAGTACAGAACCTAAATGTCGTATGGGGGGGGGGGGGGGGGAGGGGGGAGGGGGGGCGATAGCACAAAGAATGATTTGTAAGCCTGTAGTGGTTCGCGTATAGATTCAAGACTACTAGGGTAGTCGCTGAATACTTTGTTTTCTAAGTACATGTTCGTATGTTCTTCCTAATGAGAATGGAAAAGTTCAAGCGTAACGTCGACCTGTAGTCAGATAGAAAGCAAGGTTAGTATATCGAACAGGCAACCTAGCTTTAATTCGGAGGCACGCTGTTTCCTTGCATGAAGCATGTCTATGCACTAAGGGAAAGACAGAACGCGGCGAGACAGTGGAAAGAACAGGAGGAATGGCCGCGTGTAGCAGCGTCATCTTGACTTCTCTCGTTTTTCTTCCTTGTTCTCAGTTGCGCCACAGATATTTCGTTAAACGCCATGAGTCAGCCAAAAAGCATCCACGAACTCTAGCGCAGTCGCGAATGCCAGGCAAGCTGCCCCGACAGCAGAGAGAAAATGGGTAACCTCGTTTCGACTTCAAACGAGCATGACTTCTTTCCTTTCTGCCACATGCGACCTACTGTTTTTTCGGCTGCCGCATAATCAACATTAGCTCACTCCATTAATTCAATTCCTCATCCCAAAGCTCACGTCGTCATTATAACATTCCAAGCACCTGTAGGTTTTGCTGCGAGGCGAGTTGGCCCGCGTGAGAGTGCCAGTGATGGTTTGTTCACACTACGGCATTGGGCACCTGGAGTGCCGCCCTGCCGCCTAAATGCCAAGTCGTTCATATCGATCGCTCTCGAAATAGCCCAAGGCTCAATGTGTCCGGTATGCCACCAGCGCCTGCGTGCACTTCGTCCTCTCCACTCTCATAATGAAGTCGTATCGCTGCTGTTAAAAGCATTGTAGAACGTTATTTGAAACTTTTTTTTGATCAGAAACTGCAGCATTCATGATTCTGTGACGAGGAAATGTGCAAATTTTGAATGGTATGTTGTAACTGTAGATTTAACTACAATTGCTAAACTCTCGTTTTGGGCCCATGACGAGCCGACGAACCAGACGCTTTAAAAAGTCGTCTGCTCTTCCTGCAAGCCCGCAGACAGCAGCTTTTCAAAATTACGCGAAATGTAATCGCCATGCTGGTTACATTTGTCGAAACTTTCTAGCGTGTGTCCGAGTTGTGTGTTTTGATAGGGTTATGTAAATACTCACCTCCCAATTTTTCAAGCGTTATACGGAGTGTAGCAGCTACTTTGCCCATTCTCTTCCGTGAACAAAGGAAGCGTGTTATTTATACTTCGTTGAAATATAAAAGATGATGTGGGTGAGAGACAAATAAACGCGTAATCTTCATATGATAAATAATTGCCTTATGAAATGCTCTTTTCGAGAGTTTCAGACTGTCATGTTGATTTTCTCCCAAGTTTCTAAGTTTGTTAATACGTGTACGTGACGACTACATCAAACTTAATGAAAATGAGCAGGCGAAAATATGCCGGAGTGAAGAAAAAATAAAAGGGAGGGGGGAGGTTCTGTTGGTTAAATATATGGCAAAACTTCCACTTTCGTGGCATATAAGCGTCGTTGCAGGCGACTATTCATGTTGAAAATTCGTTTTCCTTTCCAGTTTCATGCGTTGCACAAGCTTCGTAAAATGTTTCGAGAACTACCGACAAAAACGAGCACAAACTTAGTAAAAGTTGGATAAAAACGACAGAAATTGAGGGGAAGGGGGTGGAGTGCTTCGCGAATTAAACTTTTTCTAGATGTCCTACTGCCATTACAATTTTTTAACAGGCGCTCCAAAGTGTTGCACGTCATTAATGTTGCAAACGGGCCAAATTTCAAACATTTCAAATGTTTCAAAAGTTGGCCAATGAATTGCAGGAGGCGATTT